>CAUYTI010147564.1:0-22455 GCA_963575145.1 Galago senegalensis
GGCGCCTGTAGTCCCAGCTACTTGGGAGGCTGAGGCAGGAGACTCGCTTGAGCCCAGGAGTTGGAGGTTGCTGTGAGCTGTGATGCCAAGGCACTCTACCCAGGGGGACAGCCTGAGGCTCTGTCTCAAAAAAAAAAAAAATTGGGGGGGAGTTTACCTAACAAAGGATGTGAAAAGAAATAGCTGAAGATGTTAACAAATGGAAAAACAAACCATGCGCATGGCTGGGAAGAATCAACATTGTTAAAATGTCCCTACTACCCAAAGCAATATATAATTGTAATGCAATCCCTATTAAAGCACCACTGTCATACTTTAAAGACTTGCACCACTGTCATACTTTAAAGACTTTGGAAAAAGGTCATTTTATATGGAATCAGAAAAAACCTCAAATAGCCAAGACATTACTCAGAAATAAAAACAAAGCAGAAGGAATCACGCTACTAGACCTCAGACTATGCCATAAATTGATAGTGATCGAAATAGCATAGTACTGGCACAAAAACAGAGGTAGATGTATGGAACAGAATAGAGAACCAAGAGATGAACCCAGCTACTTACCATCATTTGATCTTCCATAAGCCAATCAAAAACATTCAGTGGGAAAGATTCCCTATTTAACAAATGGTGCTGGGTAAACTGGCTGGCAACCTGTAGAAGACTGAAACTGGACCCACACCTTTCACTGTTAACAAAGATAGACTCTTACTGGATAAAAGATTTAAACTTAAGACATGAAACTATAAAAATACTAGAAGAAAGTGCAGAGCAGCCTCTCTGCTGCCCAGGCTGGAGTGCAGTGGTGTCATCTTAGCTCACTGCAACCTCAAACTCTTAGGCTAAAGTGATCCTCCTGCCTCAGCCTCCCACATAGCTAGGAGTGCAGCTACCATACTCAGCTAATTTTTCTATTTTCAGTAGAGCTGGGGTCTCGCTGTTGCTTAGGCTGATCCTAAACTCTCTGACCTCAAGCAGTCCACCCACCTCAGCCTCCCAGAGTATTAGAATTATAGGCGTGAGCCATGTACTTAGCCTAAGGCCATTATTATTATTTACTTATTTTTAATTTTTTTTGAGACAGAGTCTTACTTTGTTGCCCCCAGTAGAGTGCCATGGAGTCACAGCTCACAGCAACCTTAAACTACTGGGCTGAAGCTATTCTCCTGCCTCAGCCTCCCAAGTAGCTGGGACTACAGGTGCCCACCACAACACCCAGCTATTTTTTGGCTGGTATTGAACCTGTGAACTCGGGCAGTCTACCTGCCTCAGCTTCCCAGAGTGCTAGGATTACAGGCATGACCTACCGTGCTTGGCCGCAATTAAGTCTTTAAATGAAAAATATGTAGTTGTAGTTTATCTAAGGGACTGGGAATAGAGAGTCTGGGCAAAGGATTCTTTGAAGGTTTAGTAGCCAGTAAGATTGATAGCATAGCCTTCTGGAACCTATGTTTATTTGTAAATAAGAATGAAATGTTTAAATTTGACTTTTTATGATTATGCACTTGGCTCTTTATCCTCTGTAATGTAACAACATACTAAGAGACAATTGCCATTAAAACTTTTATTTCATCCAGAAAACATTTTTATCAGAATTAGCCAGGTTAGTTTTTCACAAAATGAACATCCATCATTAACTGATCATCACCAGTATGATACCAGGCATGATTTTAAGTTCTTTACACACATTATTCCTCATCAAGTTTTTCAAAGTAGTTAATATATTTTGTGTGCAGTTCAAAATTGAGAAAAGTTGACTTTCCTAAGGTCATACAGCTGGGTCATTCAGAGTAACTAGTCTTTTTACTAAAGTACATTGGTTTTATAAAAGACATCTTGTTTTAATGCTGCCAAAATTTTTTTTTAGATTGTCTTCGCAGTTTTACTGACTTAGAAGAACTTGATGAGACAGAGTTATATATGTGCCATAAATGCAAAAAGAAACAAAAGTCCACAAAAAAATTCTGGATTCAAAAACTACCCAAGGTAAGTGTTGAATTTCAAGTTATGATGAGGTTTCAAGGGGTAAATTCTTGGCTGATGAGAAAGTTCGTAACTTTTGCTGATGTATACAAACTGTTCTATATATTTGTCTCCGGGTTTTCAGTAAAAGCTAAAACTTTTGAGAATGCATAAGGGATCAAGGATCAAAAGAAAAACTGAAAGAGCACCTAAAATACTTTGGAGATCTCAAAGTATTAAACTTTGAAAGGTAAAAGGTGTTCAGTCTTTTCCTTTATCTCTGCCATCCAGGTGCTATGCTTACATTTGAAAAGATTTCATTGGACAGCATATTTAAGAAACAAAGTTGATACATATGTAGAATTTCCACTGAGAGGCCTAGACATGAAATGCTACTTACTAGAGGTAAGGTGATTTCCTTTTTAGCATGGTAAAAAGATGGCTCTTCAATAAAATTAAGTCTTCAAAGAGGGTAGAGGTCTTCACGGTAGGAGCTACTGATGTCATTGAGCACTTTCCTCCCTTGTTCTATATAGCCTGAGAACAGCGGTCCAGAGAACTGCCTGTATGACCTCGCTGCTGTGGTGGTGCACCATGGTTCTGGGTGAGTATGTAGCAGGCTTCCTGTGATTGGGAATACCCGGTGGCCAGCACAATAAGGACCTACAATTTTGTACAATTCTTTAATATTTCACCCTGAACTCCCCCCAGAATGGATACACATACATTAAAGTGGTGAAACAGAACTTTCCTTAAAGTTTGTTGTGAAATAGTATTCCTGAGAGGATGCTGTGAAGGTTTAGCAGAAGGTATAAATGCAGAATGGAGAATGGTTCATGTGAACCTAGCATTCAGAACCCAATGTATTTGTCCACAAAATCCAGAGTCATCTTTACTTCATAAATATTTCCTTCAAGTGAAATTTAATGGGGGAAAAATGGGAACTATTTGGAATAACTTCATGCCATTTACATTAAAATCCATTTTTCATTTTGTTGAATAATATTCTTCATTATTTTTTCCCCTGAAAGTTTAAATTTAGGGGCATATAACTTCTGATTTCTGGTCAGTTTAAGGCTATTGTACTATTCATGTTTAAAATCCTTTTTCCTCAGAACTCTGTAGGCATTGACTTTACCACTTATTACCTAGTGTTATAAATGATAAGTCTAGTACAAGTGTGATTGATAGGCAACGTGATTTTTTTTTTCCCCTCTCTGGAAGTTATAAGATCTTCTTTTCTTTGGACTTAAGAAATATCATCAAATGTAATCCTGTTTGGTAGGGACTCTTTCAGAAATGTTTATACTGTATGTTCAACTCCATTTTCTATTTCTTCTGGAATCCATGTTAAATATATGGTGAATTTCCTGGATCTATCTCCCACATGTCTTACTTCTCTTTAATGACTTTAGTCCATAGCAGTCTTTTCTCAAAGACTGCAAAAGACTGCTATAGAGTATGTTTTCAAAGTACTAATTTGGGTTTCAGCTGTATTCAAATCAAAGATTAGCTCCACCATCAAATTTCTGTGTTGTGGCAATCAAATTTTTCTGAGAACTTTTTCCACAACCTATTCCTGTAGTGTCTTCTTGAAACTTTAGTTTTCTGTGTTAAATTCCTTAGGGTTAAATGATTTACTTATTCTTCCTGGAGCTTCTCTTTCATGCTACTTCTTAATTTGATTTTTGGTTGTTTATTCAGGATCATAGTAAGAATGAGTTTGATCATTATTAGTAAATAAGGCTTTTTTCCCTGGCTTTTATGAAGCTGTCTGTTCTACCTATTGGCCTTTCTCTTAACTGGGAGGGTTAACTCTAGGGCTCCAACTGTGAGAGGTGCATCCTACTGACAGGAAAAGCCTTGATGACCAAGGTATGAGGGAAGGTGCTTCCTTGGAGGCAGATTTCTTTCTTAAGTTTAGTTTTTTCCCCAAGATTCTGATGGAAAACTGATTTCCCATGTTTCTACAGGCCTTAACTTATGCTTGTTAGGTTGAGAGCCTCATCTCTGGTTTCTCCCATTAATTCAGTGCTATCTGCTTTATCTCTTCTAACCAACACTCAATTTTTGGTCAGTTGATATTATTCTTTCCTGTTTTATTTTTTTTTTAGTGTCAGTACGCTCCTTGTCCTTTTTATGGATAAAAGGACAAGGAAGGTAAGATATATGAGCTCAATCAACCATCTTAAACCAAAAGCCTCTAGGATGTATTATTTATAGTACTTAAATTATATGATTATATAGATTCTTTGGTGATTTCTGCAGTCTTTTTCTTTGATCTTTCACCTTTTCTTTATAGGGTTGGCTCTGGACATTATACTGCATATGCAACTCATGAAGGCCGCTGGTTCCATTTTAACGACAGTACTGTAACACTGACTGATGAAGAGACCGTGGTGAAGGCAAAGGCCTACATTCTTTTTTATGTGGAACGTCAGGCCAAAGCTGGATCAGATAAACTTTAATACCTCCTCTAAATCATCATTCATCAACTATACCGGACAAACATTTCCAATTTTCCACAAATACTTGATCCAAGATTTAATTTCATTATGCACTTTTCAGTTTCCTATTTTGGGTTTAGTTTTATCAATGGTAGTGACTTATCGAACATGGGCACCAACTAATTTTGTTGTTGTTCTACCAGAAAACCTCAGCAGACATTTTGATTTGCTGCTTTAGTTGTAATAATTCAATTTTTATATGTAGTTTCAAGAACTTAGTTCTGTTTGACTTTTTTATATTAATGTTTTCAGTTGTCACATTGAGGCACATTTACATCAATGCTTTTGTTACTCTCACATGCTGACAGCAAGATATGTTCCTGATTATGAAGAGCGACACAATTGCCTGCTGCATTTCCCCAGCTATAATGGAGATCAGGTTGACTCTAAATCAAGGATCGTGTACTCATGTAATTTGTGGCCCACAAGATTTCACAGTGACTGCTAAGTAATCATTCTTTTGCCTGTTAAAGATAACTAAGAGGGCATCTTTAAGTAGACCAGGTAATTGCTGCTCTTGGTGTCTCAAGGCTGCTGTGTATCAGCACTAACTAAATAAACCTGTTGGTTCAGTCATACCTGTACTGCAAATACCAGAATTATTCTTTTTATTTTGTTTATGGGGAGATAGGATGAGAGTACAGAGAAGTCCAAATAAGATGAAATACTTAATAAGATGAAAAATTCTATGATCAGCTACATGGTATTGGTCTCACCTAGTAAAGTAAGACCATAGCTTCTGCTTGCTTTTTCGAATCCCTATCCAATTCCCCCCTTTAGTTGTAGCACTGTGAAGTAACTGCATGTCCACTTTAGACTTGCTTCTTGTTTGGCTATCAGGTTGAGATGCAAACCTCTAGAATTGATTTTGAATGTCACCTACACTTCAGGGTTTTAATAACAACTCTCATTGGCCTATCCTGATAGCAAAGCAAGTTGAAGATACATTTGAATAAGTAGAGATTTTATTTTTGAATTTTGTAGTCTCTGTTTTTAGGTACAAGCACTAGATAGCACTATTAAGTTTGGGTTCTTTTATTGTTTTGAGACAGTCTTGCTCTGTTCCCCAGGCTAGAGTGCAGTGGCATCATCATACCTCACTGAAGCCTCAAACTTCTGGGCTCAAGGGATCCTCTTGCCTTAGTGGCTGGCAACTAGCTGGGACTATAGGTACATACCACCATACCTGCCTAATTTTTTCTTTTTGTCTATTCTTAATAGAGGCAGGGGCTGGGTCTTGCTCAGACTGGTCTGGACCTCCTGAGCTCAAGTAATCCACCCACTTTGGCCTGCCATAGTGTTAGGATTACAGGCATGAGCCACTGTGCCTAGCCCATTATTTAGATTTAACTCAAACTGAAATTTGGACCCAGAACACCATTTAATTTTTTTTTTTTTTTTTAAAGAGACAGAATCTCACTTTATCGCCCTCAGTAGAGTGCCATGGTGTCACACAGCTAACGGCAACCTTCAATTCCTGGCCTTAGGTGACTCTCTTGCCTCAGCCTCCCAAGTAGGTGGGACTACAGGCCTGCCTGCCACAATGCCCGGCTATTATTTTGTTGCAATTTGGCTGGGCTGGGTTTGAACCCGCCACCCTTGGTATATGGGGCTGGCACCCTACCCACTGAGCCATAGGTGCCACCCCAGAATACCATTTAAAGAAGTCATGTAATTTCTACAAGTGCTTTAAGCCAGTCCTTTGATTTGGGGGATGGTGGTGGCATTATTTGCAAATTATATGGTGAGATCAGGAGCTCAAAATGGGCCTGTAGGCATAGGACCCGTGGGACTATGCTCTGTTTTCATGTTCATCTCCTGTCTAACATTATTTTCCTTCTTAACTCTCTAGAATGGACAAATTATTATCTCATATTACGCCAACAAACCAGACTTTCTGGTAATCTTTCTTCTATTAAAGGAAAACAGTAGTCAAGACTTTTTAAATCATCTAATACGATGGACACTTGCCCCATATGGTCATTTAAATTAGAAACACAGCTCCTTAGTCACACTAGCCATGCCCAACAACATGTAGAAGCCCCTTGGACAATGCTGGTCTAAATCTTCACTCCAGAGAATAAAGCTTTGCCATCACGTTTAGGTTAGAGAGTCCTAGAAGATAATTAAGAAGGAAATACGGACCTAAAATACTTTATAATGATAAATTACATTAGGTTGAACTAGATGAAATTGTGGTATGTGACTGGTTTTGATCTACAAAAATGACAGTTTCACATGATTTAATCTAATATACCAGTACATTAACATCGTATCTAAATGAACCGGAAATCTGAGTCTCCTTTGATCCTGCCAAGTTATCTCCTATGAATCCAGGCTCTTTTGCTTAGAAGGTAGACAGCTGTAACTTCTAATGTTTGCACTTATCTTTTGTTTCTCTGAATGGGCAGCTGTTATAACTTAATAGGTCTTAGTGATGTTGGTTTAAAAAAAAAAAAAAAGGCTTTTTATGCCAAATAGAATTTAGCAACATACTGGACTACTTTGTTGAGAAAAGTGGTCTTGAGACAGGCAACACTGTTGGCTTAAGAGATGAACACATCTGTTCTTGTAGTGTTTCTATTGCTTTATTTTACTTAAGCAGAAATGTTTGAAGAGTATCATAAGGCTCCTTAGAAAGTGACTGGATCCATTTGAATTGTGCACTTGAACACCAGTGATGTAAATGTGCCTACCTGTATTTTAATTTTTTAACTGTGTAGCTTTATCACACCTATTTTAAAAACTGAACTTTTTGTGCTCTTCAGGGCTTTTCCCTTGTGCCATGTTGTCTCCAGCATGTACGTGGCTTCTCACTCAGAGAGCTTCTGCTGAGGCAGAGCCTCACACCGAGTCACATGGCTCCTTGGAACAAGAAAACTTTCTCAGAAGTCCTCCCACACAGGTGGGTGATAGAAACCGTTTGTGGCAACACAAATCTCTCTCCATGGTGGAGAAACTTTTGCTTATCCACTGTATTCTACTCAGTGTATAGTGAAGACAAATGTAATAGAATTAAACCAGTAAAGTATACTGGCCCTGGTTAAGTGTTAAATGTGTATCTCACCTGTGGAACTACTGGGCAGTGTGGTTTCTTTGGTTGGGGACATACTTATTTCTTAAAGCCAAACTCTCCTTCATTGGTTTAGTGTACATAGTCTGTTTAGATATGTGTATCACACATTAATCTCTACCATCCCTAAACTCTCATGTTAGTGGCCTCTTCACTCAGGTCCTGGAAAAGCTCATGGGCAAAGCCCATTTCTGCAGCCAGGGCGTGGATCCCAGGTGACTAGGGTGTAGCCATAGAAGTGCACCCACAACACAGCAAGGGGTCATCTGTAGTCTGGGGTCTTTGCATCTCATCACTGAGTGCAACATCTTCCCCTCAGGTCTGAGTGCATTGGACTCCAGGCTGCCTTCCACAAATATTGGTCATGCTGTGATGTAATCATTCACCATTAAAATCTAGTTTGTGTGATGCCAAGAGGATTGTTTAAATTGTGCAAATGACTAAGTTTTAATCACATCCCTTTTCTACTTCACCAATCTAAACTATTGGAAAAATATCATTAAAGGTCTGTTCTCTTTCCTTTTGATGATTATTTCTGCACACTTTTCAGTAGAGCCAAATTATGATATACTTAAGGACCTTACCAGTTAACACATAGGAGTTCTTATAGAATGACCATGATTTGGAACTGCTGGTATTCCTTGGCCAGGATGGCACTCTACCAGCAAGGTGATGGCTGGAAGGAGATCCTTTAGTGCCTGCAGTCAAGTGCCTGAAGTCTCACTCTCACTTGCTCAGTGAAACCATCCTTAGTCCCTCCTTACTACTACTGATCTTATAAAAATGCCTATTCCCCTCCTTTACACTAGACTCTACCCCAAGGACCCAGTTTGGGGGCTCTGAGTAAATAACCTTTTGCTCTGTTTTGATCTTTTAAATCAAAACAGGCAAATAAGTGCCCCTATGTTCTACTTCTCTGCCCCCAAGCCTCCTGTAAACAGAAAAACCAATAGCCCTGTTCCTCTGTCTGACTTATTTGCCTATTCTTGTCTTCCTAATCGAGGATAGGTGCCTGCAGCTCAGATTATTCCACCTGTATTCCATGCTAAGAGTCTAGGATGCTTCCTACCAGCTACCTGGAGGAGCAACCAAGGACAGGGCTCTAAACGTCCTCCCTGCCAATCTTTTGCTGTTCCAGCAGGCTGCACACTATGCAGGTTGGAAACCATGACGGACTACAGTGACTCTTCCCCATCATCATCACATTACTCTGGCCTTTAAACAAGCTGAAAGAACCACCTATTTCTAAGGATCAGCCCTCTGTGAAAAATACTGGTTTGAAAAGGATTTGGGAAGGAAAGTGGCAATAATAAGGCTAATAACCTTGTCTTTGGTGTTGCAGTGTAGCCTTTAAGTACACCTAGATGGAGCCCAGAAGGGCTTCAGCTGTAATTCTGAACTAAAATGATTAGCTTGAAATAGCAGCAGCAGCTGGTTATCCGTTCCTTGAAAAATGCTTCCTTTTAGCGGTCTTTGGTTTATGTTTTCAAGAAAAATCCCTCTTTGCACATCACCTTGGCATGGTGGGGTGGCAGAGGCATAGGAGGACCAGTGGAGATTAGCTTCTCAGAGGAAAGGCACTGACTAGAATGGCTACTTCTTTCCATGGCTGCCTTCTGCTTTTAAAACCAAAGCTGCACCAGGCCAGACTTAGTTCCAGAAGTGAGTCCATCATAGTGACTTCATTTGTGTCACAAGCCCACACAGTGGGAAAACAAAAGTATTCTCATTCCTCCCAATTCCAGTTAAATGGGGAGAACAAACAGAAGTGACCACTGAGGTGGTACTCCCTGGACTAGCAGAGGAAAAGCTGTTCTCACCTGACTAGCACAGGCAGTAACCAACCAACCAACCAGTAACAAAGCCCAGGAATGGATTCATAGAAGGGGAATTAAGGTTGGGTCATAGGATTGGGAGTGAAGCAGTCTTGAGAAATGGGTCCACCATACTATGAAGCCTCAAGTTCTTTAGAAAGTATGGAAAAATACCTCCAGCCAACTTGCCCAGAGGTGACCTAGAGGGTAGAGGGTTGACCCAGAGGTTTCTCCAAGAGAGAACTCAGGGACCTCACAAAGGGGATGGTGTGGGGTTGGCTTAAAAGGCAAGCACAGACTATAACTTCAACTTAAAACTGCTTCAAGCTGTTGTATTATCATCCATCCTGACATTTTAGGAAACACAGGTTCTATACAGTAGGACATAATTGGAAAAATGTAAAGCCAAGTAAAGTTCAGTTTAAAGTTTAAAACATAGAGACACACACACACACAAAACCTTGGTAAGATAAGGTACTTCTGTTAAATCTTTTATCAAACAACTCAGGATAAAAATAGCTATTGGGAGGACAAGGAGATCTCCTTGCCTAGAGGAGGGTAGCAAGACTTGAAGGCGGAGCAGCCTAGCCTGGAAACCATCACTTTGGAGTAAAAATAACACAGAAACAAGGCCTCCCTTGTGGGTTCTCAACAGTTCTAAACTCAACTGTCACCTTTAGCTCTCTAAAATACAACAGGCTTCTTCCAAGTAAGGGTGGAGCAAAAGATACCAATTGACATTCTAGAAAAAAAGTTCGTATTTACAATTAATGTCTCTCCTGATGAGTACTGACTGCAAGCCCAGACAGAGCTGGTCTGGACTGCCACCTCCAAGGAAAAGGCCTTGGGAAACGCCAGAGAGCTCTCTGCTAAACACCATTGTCAGCTAAAAGGAAAAGAAATCCCTTTTAAGGAAACCATTTAACTTCAATAGGCTGTTTTTCTGCCAGGATTTTCAATCCCTCTGAACATAAGCCGAACCACAGACTGCTGCACTTAACGTCTGGATCCTGGCTTTGCTTTTTCCCCTCTCCTCAGAGCTTCAGCACCAGTTGTTAGCCAAAAATAAACACCATTCCTCAACCATATATGTCCACCAGCCCAGCGCTGGGGAGGAGGAGCAGGAGGTAGGTCAGTCCCTGTCGGCTCCAGCCACACTCACGTGTGGCCGCCACTCACCATGCACATAACCCAGCTCAACAGAGAATGCCTGCTGCACCTCTTTTCCTTCCTGGACAAGGACAGCAGGAAGAACCTGGCCAGGACCTGCTCTCAGCTCCACGACGTGTTTGAGGATCCCGCGCTCTGGCCCTTACTGCACTTCCGTTCCCTCACTGAACTCAAGAAGGACAACTTCCTGCTGGGCCCTGCGCTGCGGAGCCTTTCCATCTGCTGGCACTCCAGCCGCGTGCAGGTATGCAGCGTCGAGGACTGGCTCAAGAGCGCCTTCCAGAGGAGCATCTGCAGCCGGCATGAGAGCCTGGTCAATGATTTCCTCCTGCAGGTGTGCGACAGGTAGGCCTTGCCTCCTAAGCTGTGTGGCTCTGGCTCTTCCAGGGGAAGAGCAAATTAGATCTAATGGCTCTGCTTGGGGGAGCATTAGGCCCAAGGCTGACACCCAGGCACAGTTCCCAGGAGATGGATAAAACCACGAGAGAAGCTTATCCTCCTCAGCCTCTCAGATTCCAGATCTGCTGCTGCAAACAATTGGGGCTTCAGCTGACCCTGCTCTTTGGTCCTCCCTAGTGGCCATTAAGTGCTAAGTGGGTCCAGGTGGGCCTGGATCTTTCAAGGGTAAGAGGCTTCCAGATACAACAATCAGTCCAGCCCTCCATTTGGCACTAGCAAGCAGCCCCCAAGGCCTGTGAAATGCTGGTGAGGAGGAAGAGCCTGGGGGTGGGGGTGGACTCAGCTGAGCCAAATCAGACTTTGGACGCAGAGAAAGTAATAGTGGTGGTATCCTTTGGGGAACTTATTAATTTGCACAGTACCTCCAAAGGAGTTTTAGCCTAGTTTTTCAAAGGAGCAAACTGATGCTTCAAGATGTGGTATGATATGCCCACTGTCTAGGGTTGCCATATTTTAGCAAATAAAGATACAGGCTGCCCAGTTAGTTTTTAATTTCAAATAAACAGTGAATTTCTTAATATAAGTACGTCCTAATTACATTCTGTATTTGACCTGTCAACCCTACCCGGTAGGTAGGCTGAGCCACCAGGCCAGGCTTGCTTTGTGTTCCCAGCCTCCTGGGTAGAGCAGCCTGTGCAAGAAGACAGAGCTACTCAACCAGCCTCTTGCTGAGTTTTCACCAGTCCTGTCCTGCCTTTGAGGAAAAGCAACTCCCTTGATCACTAATAAACCCACTCTGGCTGTTCATGGAAAACTAGGCTCAGCCAGTTTGTTGCCACCCAAGTTTAATAGCTGCTGGTTGCTGGCAACACAACAAGAATGGAAGGAAGGCCCCACCTTTCTTTTATAAGCTGGTAGGAAGAAAATAAGATGGACTATTTTCGCAGCCCCAGGCCATTTTGATGACCTTCACAAAGGCCAGAGATCAGACTAGGGAATAACATGGGGTAGGGTAGTAGCAGAGTTTGATCTGAAGTTGTTCTATTATTTCCTTAAGAGAACTAGGCGTAATTGTTCAAACCAGCAAGGTGTGGAGGGATCTCCCAGGCCACTGTATGGGCCAATCAAGGGCCCATGCTGTCACAAAGCAAGGGGGTTTTGCTGTCAGGGCTGTGTTGAGACCCCAGATTTGCTGTCTGATCTGTGACTCCTGCTCAAATATTTTAAATTCTTGCAAACTCATTTCTTAGGTAAAATGAGGCAAGTTCCCTTATCTCACAGGGTAAGAGGATCAAATGACACAGCAGCACCTGGCATACAGTACATAGTAGGAACTGATAAAAGTCTAACAATCTAGTTTTTCTGTCAATCAGCTCAAATTGGAACAGCTGAGGGTGGCTATGCAGGTGAAGGAGTTGGCTCTTTTTCTCTTTTCTTTCCCTACATCAAAATTATTCTAAGGGTTCTTAGGGGAAAGAGATCACTCAACACCCTTGGGACTTAACACCTAATCCTCACAATCACCCTGAAGGTAAGAGTTTCTCCCTATTGACAGGTAAGTGGCCCAGCAAGATTCAGACATTTCTCCCAGGTCAGATAGCAAATATGTCACCGGCTAGGCGCTAGGCATTTGAGTCCTCCGGGTCCTCCTCAGTCCTCATTTACAAAACTGAAGGTGCAGAAAGTTGATGGGATGATTAAAGAAGGCAAGGACTCAGTGTGTGAAATGTGGCTGTGACCTGTTTATGTTCTTCATCCCCTTGCCCCAAGCACAAGGGAGCGGAGTTGGCCCAGCCAGGTGCCCTTGAGGAGCTAAGTGGAGGCTAACAAGAAAAGGGAAACCCAATCCAGACGCCAGCTCCCTCTGGCGACAGGGAGCCCAGGCCCAGTCCCTTGGGATGGTCTCTCAGCACTGGAAGCAGGCTGGTCCTGTTGGCCACAGAGAGGGTGATGGCTGGCTGCTGCAGGCTCTTCCCAAGTCTCAGTCCTCACGCCCCACTGGAAGGCAGCATCCTTCCCACTAGCTAGGTAACTGAGCGACTGTCGCAGCTAAGGCCATGCTGCACGTCTGACTTGTTCAAGATCTCTTCTCTCTAGCAGATGCTGGGGAGGCTGCGGTAGAGGCCTCCAAACTTTCCCAGCAAGTTACCTGGGTCTCCCCCACCGTTCCCAGCCCTAGGCCTAGGCTCTAGATGCCTCTGGCTGCGGGGGGTGGGGGGGAAGGGCGGCGCAGTCAACTGCACCCAAACCAGGGCCCCAGAGGCCAGGACCATACTGAGGGGCCAGCCCGGCTTCAGGGGTTGAATGAGCCTGTCACTAGGAACAGCCATGTTCACACCCTCGTCCTACTAAAGGGCATTCAGGGGTCCTCGGCTCAGCATCTGGCCTGACCGTGCAATCACCACGTGACTGAGAAAGAAACCACAGTTGTCCCTCTAGGCACTGCAGCCCTCTGACCTCAGCAGCCCCCTGACTCTGGGGCCGGGGTTCCTCACTGGGGGCCCTGGAGATCGGAGGCAAGGCGAGGCGGGGTTAGAGGTAGACAGGGCAGGGAAAGTGAGCTTGGAAGCCCGGCTGGGATGCTGGAAGCAAGTTCCTTAAACTTGCTGTGCCCCCTTCCTCCTCAGCACACGCAGAGTCCTGCCCCGTCACCCTGGGGAATTTAGGAGTGAGGCCCGCACAGGCCAGGCCTGGGCCGCCTTATCAGCCCGGGAATCACCGCGCTCTCCCCATAGGTGCCCCAACCTGGCGTCCGTCACGCTGTCCGGCTGCGGCCACGTCACCGACGACTGCCTGACGCGCCTGCTGCGCTGCTGCCCGCGCCTGCGCGCGCTACGCCTGGAGAACTGCGCGCGCGTGACCAACCGCACACTGACGGCCGTGGCGGCGCACGGCCACGCGCTGCAGACGCTGCACGTGGACTTCTGCCGCAACGTGAGCGCGGCCGGCTTGCTGCGTCTGCGCGCCGCGTGCCCGCGCCTGGCCCTGCGCGCGGAGCACAGCGCCGCCATGCTCCCAGACCAGGACCCGCGCCCGCGCGCGCCCGCCACAGCTCTCCGCAAACCGCTGCCTCGTTAGGCTTGCAGCGCCGAGAACTTGACGCCAGGCGGGGGCGGGGGCAGGGGCAGGAGCCAGCCGGGCTGTCAGACCGCCCTGGCGACTCAGCTTTCCCACCTCCCAGACCGCCTCATCTTCAGAACCTGTTTCCCCGTCTGCACAGTGGAGATAAGAATGCCTACCTCACTTCACAATTTTATACATCGGATGAACACGAGATCAAGGGGCGGATGCTTGGAAAACACCCGGCTGGTTCTCAGTAACCACCACCTTCCCCCTTCCGGCACCAGCTGCTCCGCGCGCTTCCCGCAGCGGCGAGAGGCGCCTACAGCTTCCTCGTGGACTCCGACCGCCACAGGCGCGGAGAGCCTGAGCCTTGGAGCTCGCCGGCTGCGCGCGGGGAAGGGGGCTGTGCCTGCGACCTTGCCCGAGGGACCCTCGCGGCCGTCGCGCCGGAGCGCTCCAGCGACGGGGCGGACTGCCCAGCGGAGTGCTGCGGCTGTGGACGGGAGGGAGACCCCACAAGGCCGTGCCCAAGTGCCTGGAGACCACGCCAGCCTGCTCGATTTTCTTGGGGCACACGATTCTAGAAAATTCGCTCCTGTTCTCTCTCATACATTGCATAATTATACGTATTTTCTACCGTTTTCATGTCATCAAGAAAAATCATTTGAAAAACCATAGATTTAAAAATAAAGCAGTAGCGTTTGATAATGGAACTATCGTAAACTGATGTTAAGCTGGATTTTCACCTGTTGAATTTGCTGGACATGGGCACACACCTGTACTTTAGTTTCAAGGGTGTACTCAATGTCTTACCTTTAATAAAGGCTTGCACCCTTCCGGTCCCGTGACCTGAGAAAAACTAGTTGGGTGAAGAGGCAGGGAGCAGTGTGGCCTGCGAGGCGGACCCCCGCAGCTAACCAAGCCCGTGAGCCCATCAGAGGCCAGGTGTTTCTTCATTGAAAGAGGATCTTGGTCACTACTCACAGGTTTCTTAATTCGTTGCCCAAATAGAGAAACAGGGAAGGAAAAAAGACAACGTTTCTATTCTCTTGGAGCTTACTTTCTGGTAGGGGAAGAAAGAACAAGTAGTTGAGAAATATACTGTATAATGTGTGAGAAATAAACTGTATAATGTGGTAAGTACTATGGAAAAAAGTGCAGGCTGTAAGGTGGTTGTGGGGATTTATGGCAAGAGATTGCAATGGGGATTGCAATTTGCCACTAAAAGGGATTGACAAATGTAAGCCTTACTGAGGTGACATCAGAGACACACGATGTGAGTCAGGGAGCCAAGCAAACCATGTGGGAGAATGATATTCCAGGCAGAGAGAACAGCCAGGGCAAAGGTCCCAGACTAGGTGAGTGGCTGGTGTGTTTGGGAGAGAACCAAGGAGGTTTGTGTGGCTGGACCTAAGTGGTGAGGAGGGGAGCAGAGCAGGAGAGATCAGACAAGTAAGGGATGGAGATAGCCATAAATGGATAGATTAATGTAAGGATGAAGTGAGAGCTGAAGATTCCCTCTCCCCAACCTACTCCCAGCTGGAGCCAGGGTGCCATTCAGAAGTATGTAGGTCAGCGGTTCTCAACCCATGGGTCACGATCCCTTTGGGGGTCAAATGACCCTTTCACAGGGGTTGCCTAAGACCATCCTGCATGTCAAATATGTACCTTACAATTCATAACAGTAGCAAAATTAGTTATGAAGTAGCAATGAAAATAATTTTATGGTTGGGGTCACCACCATGAAGAACTGTATTAAAGGGTCGCGACATTAGGAAGGTTGATAACCACTGATCTAGGTAAAGTCCCAGAGGCACTGAAGTATTTCCAGGAAGAACTTGTGGGCAGGCAAACAGCACCCTCCCCCACCCTTCTGGGGACTAATAAAGGGCTCCACTGCTGCCCTAGGCCTTCTGTTGGGCAATGCTTACCTCTGAAACAGGGTAACCACCCTGAGCCCTGGCCCAGCATAATCCCTTCTAATCCCTGTGTAGGGGTGCCAGCCGTGTCATGCCACCAGCTGCAGTGGAATGACATGGCCCAATTACTTATCTGTGAGACTTCAGGCTTCCTTTAGGTGATTTTTTCAGTTTGCACACTATTGCTCTGGATTCTGGAGAGAGGCCTTGTAGGGACTAAATCTTATTCCGACTAACGTGAACAAAACTGAAGGCACAGTCAGGCTTAAAGGGGGTTGAATGTTTGTCTACCTCAGAGCCCTTTAAGTCCCAGGGCTTTGCTTTCATCATCTCTAATAAGCCTCAATTCCCAGCAGATCCTTTGGCCTACATTGGTGGTTTAGCCTGGGGAACAACAGGATCTTGGCCTCAGGCTCTAATGGATCTGGGTTTTCACCTCCCTCACTTTTCTATTTCTAGCTCTGTGACCAAGGGCAGATCAGCCCTCTCCAAACCTCAGTTTCTTATCTGTATAGAGGGATAGCAAGAGAACCTTGCTTGTAAAGGTCATGATTGTGTTTGCAAAACAGAAGTGACTGCAGGTTGAGCTCAAATGGGGTAACCCACATTCTCTGGAGGCCACCCCTTTTCCATGGAAGGTTTTCCTCTATAAATGAGAGTTAGATTCTCAGGCTAATCCTCTGGTGCCTAGTAACTCCCTTACACCCCAAGACAATGGTGATCACAGAGCAAAAGCTGTGCTGGCAGCTATATCCCAGGTTGTTTCTAATTGGCTCCCACCCTAGCAAAGGGAGCTTTGGGTCCCTGACCCAAAGTCCATTTTAAGCAATCCTAATAGGTGAGCACTGATGGAGACCCACGACTCTTCCATTTTGCCTTCTAACAGTCACTGTCCACCCATCATCAGGGATAAATAAAGCACTTCACAGAACATGGCATTCCACTTTGTACTCTAAAAAACCATTTTCAAGGCTTTCTCCTCAGGTTTGCACAGAACAAGGTACCTTGCATACTTAATCCACCAACTTATTCATCTCACAAGCATTTACTCAGTATTGGCCATGGGATGGGCCAGGCCCTATCTCAAAGGACTCAGTTCTAGTTGAAAGAAGACATACAGCTGAGGATAGGAGTGTTCTTGGGTGATCTCCCAGCTTTGCTGTGAATAGCTTCTCACAAGTTATGACTTCTCTGAGTCTTGGTTTATTTATCTGTAAAATGGGACCACTACCTTCTCTGTGACATGATGAGATCATGTCTAAATGTGCAGTGCCTGGAAGGTAAGACTTCGGAGAGATGTCTTTACATCCGTGGGGAGCTAGAAAAGCTAAGTGCCTGGTAGAACCCACAAGGCCCAAGCACTGGGAAGAAGCAAGGCAGGTTTTTATGTGGGTAATACAGGAACTATTCATAAAGGGCTGAGCACAGCAGCCACAGAATCCCAACTATGAGGAGGGTGTTCTTAGCAGGCACAGCTCTTGGCCTCAGCAAAGACAAGAGGCAAGAAGCCTAAGGCACATCCAGGGAAAGGTAAGCCAGGGGAAATGGGAGGTTGATTGTATTCCAGAGCTACCCCCAAAAGGCTTGGGAATTATTTATACCCTCATGGCCTCTATTATATCACAGACTTTTCCCAACTTCTAGAATGCTAACTTTTCTATCTCAATTTTGGCCAATGCAGCCAATGGTGACATACAGGGAAAAGTAGAGGGAGGGAGCCACATGTCAGTTCTAGGGCAGGACACTGCTACCTGGCTGTAGGCTAACCTGTCACCACTATCATGCTGGTCTGCATAGGAGACAGTGCTAGCAGAAAAAGGGCCACAGGCCAGGATCTCCAGATTCCCCCTTGGAGGTGGCAGCCTGCTGGTGGGAGGTGGTGTTCTGACGCTTGTCTTCCAAGGACAGCACAAGCTGTTTGGGGGAGAACAGACTGAGTCCTCTTAGTTCCACCATGCACACTGACAGGAAGCTGAAGCTCCTGGTTCTAGCCCAGATGCACCTGTGATCCAGTGCATTCCTTCTCCTGACCTTGGGTTCTTAGTCTAAAAGGAGAATTCAGCTAACCCTTGAGAGACCTCCCCTCCTGCTCTAGGATTCACGGCCCAAAGCCTGCTTTTGGCTAAAAGCCAAGCGTACCTGGGGTAGGCTTTATCTGTCTGGCAGTGTTGGGCAAAGGACACAATAGGAAGAGCAAAACAAAGGCACACCTTGGAAGGGATCTGGAGAAATCTTAAATTTTGGAGGCTAAGTGTCAAATCTAAATTTTAAAGGCTAGGAGTCACAAGACTCCTTAAGGGTCACAAGAACTCCAAGTATTTGTTAACTGAATGAGGCCAGCAAACAAAAAATCACCCAAGCCTCTATAGCGGCTGAAAGTGAACCAAGAGAACACCTCCACCAGGCCCATTTTAGATCCCCATGTCAGGGACTCGTGCTTCCTTCTCTTTCAGAGTTTTCAAAAGTCAAAAGAGACCAGGTATGGTGGCTCATACCTGAAATCCTAGCACTTCAGGAGGCCAAGGTGGGAGGATAGCTTGAGGTCAGAAGTTCAAGACCAGCCTGAACAAGGTGAGACCCCATCTCTACCATAAACAGAAAAATTGACTGAGTGTTATGCACCTGTACTCCCAGCCACTTGGGAAGCTGAGGCAGGAGGATGACCAGAACCCAGGAGTTTGAGGTTATTGTGAACTAGGCTGATGCCATGACACTCTAGCCTGACTCAACAGAGTGAGACTTTGTCTCTAAATAAATAAATAAATAAATAAATAGAAGAAGAACTGAGAAGTTTCTAGCAAAGAAACATAATCTGTTATAAAATCACAGCATCCATGAGATTCCCCTCATGGGTTCAACCTCCCTGAGAAATTGCCCATTAGGCTTGAGCACAGAACTCAGCAACTATAAGCAACAGCTTGCTGGGGATGATTCTAACCCCCTCAGTCCAGAGAAAACTGTGGCAGCGAAAGCCAGAGCCTCACAAAGACTTTAATTTTCAAATTAAAATAACCTGAGACTGCAGACATGCCCTTTTGCTCTACACACCCTCAGCCCAGCCCAGTGAGAAGGAAGAGTCAAGAGGCAGGCCAGAAGACTAAAAGAATGCTCCAGGGGGCAGCACCTGTGGCTCAGTGAGTAGGGTGCCAGCCCCATATACCAAGGGTGGCAGGTTCATAACCCAGCCCCAGCCAAACTGCAACAAAAAATAGCCAGGTGTTGTGGCAGGTGCCTGTAGTCACAGCTACTTGGGAGGCTGAGGCAAGAGAATCGCCTAAAGCCCAAGAGCTGGAGGTGGCTATGAGCTGTGATGCGACGGCACTCTACCAAAGGCAACAACATTAAAAAAAAAAAAAAAGTTTAAATAAAAAAAAAATGCTCCAGGCTTTGTCCAGGATTTCCACAGCACAGACACCTTCCTTCTCTTAAAGAAATTCTCTCCTGATCCAGAGGCCCAGGCAGTGCCTTTCCACCCTGAGTGAGGGCTTCAAGCCCAGAGCCCTCAATGCTGCTATTGGTTGTGTAACAGCCCCTATAGCTTATGGCTAGAGGAATGAGAGTTGTAAGAAATACCTGTAGCTCAGGGGTCCTCAAACTTTTTAAACAGGGGGCCAGTTCACTGTCCCTCAGACCATTGGAGGGCCGGACTGCGGACGAGTCAGCTATTAAGCAGGACAGACAGTAGCAGCAGCAAAAACACCTGGTGGGCTAAATAAATGTCCTAGGCGGGCAGCATGTGGCCCGTGGGCCATAGTTTGAGGGCACCTGTTGTAGCTCAATAATGGAACACTTTGATGGAAAGGGCATGGAGAGAAATTTAGCTCTCCTAACAAGCATGAGAGCTCGCGAGATGAGAGCAGTGGTGAATGGGCAGTCTCTACACCGTGGTATTGAGAGGCATGAGATCAGCCTTATATTAGGCTAAAGGAAAAGGCAGTCGGTAAGCATGCACTTTGTATCATGGACTCGCTTACTCTGATTCTATCTCCTCTCCTGCCTGCAGAATGCCAGCACGGTGTCTCTCTGCTGAAGATTACCACGCTCTACTAAAGACTAAGATCTATCTATGCTAAGAACTCTAAGCCTGTCTGTCTGTCTCTGTCTCTCTCTACGGTAGATAGCCCTCAGGCACCTAAGAGCAGGGTGGCAGCAAAGACCTTGTCCATGAAATACAGAGGAAGCAGCTTGTGGCATGAACTTGCTGTAAGTGAAGGAGACAAGCTGCCCACAGGCCTTGCCCTCTTCCTGCTTGCAGTCCCAGCAACTAGAGCCCTCAGAGCTATTTTCAAGATGGTCCTTTCTCCCAGGAACCACATTCATTTGACTCTGCTGAACAATGAGCACATTACCAAGGGCCTGCAAAGGCTAGGTTCAAGTGCCAAGACCTTCTCTAGCCCCTTGTACCACTGACCAATTCTCATATTAATTCACACGTTCATGTACTCACTCATAGGCATGTACTCACAGATGCCAAGTGCCTCCTAGTGATAGCTGTCCTTTCTTTAACACCTCCTACCTGCAAAGACTACATGTTGTTGTAAATTGCCCTGTTCTTTAATCCCATCACTTGTTCATTTTGGCTTCACAGGTTCTTCACAGGAAGGGCCAGAACTGCCTTATGTGGGCTTCTCTCATTCCTTGCCTAGTGGAGCTGAACCCTGCGCTAAGGATGCTGTGGCTGTTCAGAGAAGGGAGGGCAGTGCTGAAAGGATGGCTGAGACAAGGGTCCTGGGGTGACAGAACAAAGTGAGAGAGGCAGGATGACAAAAGAACAAAAGAAAACAGGCTTCTGACCCACAGGGGTTCCTGGAAGGAACCACATGGTTCTCTGCTAGGTCATTTCTAAGGGAAAATCATATTCAATGTGAAGGAATATTACTGAATAGGTCAAAAAGCTGTGAAAGCAAGACTAGCCTAAACACTTGTTTCTGGACTAACTTTTGCTTTGGGGCAGCTCCCACTGGAAGTAACGTTAATAGCCCATGCTCTGATTCCTGAATCTGCTTTATTTCTCTGCATAAGGAACCCTGCACAGGCAATTCAAATTAAAACAAAATAAATATATGAATATTCATGTAAAACTGTCCTTTCTAATGAACAATTATACACAATGTACAATTTCATGTTCACTGGGTGGGTTTACAAAAATGTATCATTCCCAACTAAAAATGCATCAAAATGGTTCCATGCAAACTTATCAAAAGTGACCAAAAATATGGAGGGAGAAACCTGACTGAAAGCACTTTGTTTTTGTTTTTTGTTTTTGTACAATCACAGAAAAATAAAAACATCTAATTTCTTTGTTACATTTAGGGTAACTAAATGTGGCCACTGTTTATAATGTTGATTTATATTCCTAAAACATCTATGTAGTTACCATAAAAGTATATCAACATCAAATTGGAAGTGAGCATTATTGAGAAAAAAGGAGGGGGTGAGAGCACCCACAGTGGTCAGTAGTCAGTGTCGGAGCCCTCAGCATTGTCCACGTTTCTTGAGAGCATGTAGTTGTCCATGTCGATCGAGCGGCAGTTGTTGATGGCATAGCGCAGGCGCTCAGCCATGATCAGCTGGCTGGAGTAGGGGGGAAGCCTCAACTGGAAGAAGCAGGTCTGTGAGGTAGGCAGACTGTCGTAAGGCTGCGGAGAGAGAGACCCAGAGCTGTGACTGCAGGTGGTGGGGCACTTTGAAGGGGAGTAGGGGTTGCCCATGATTACCATCCCAAAGGCTGAAAAGCTTCTCTCCCTGCCGTCAAGATGAACTCCAAGGATATGACTTCATGCTCAAGTCAAGTGGAAGCAGAGACTAAGCCACTAGAGAGAAAATGGACTGTGTTTTCCCATGGCCCTCAAGGCTCTTGGAGGAGATGTTCCTTCCTCTCCTTATACACCCCAGTACTGCATGTGTAAAGTGAGAATAAGCCCTGCCTGGCAGGAATGCCTGAGAGAACATATTTCACACAGTTCCTGGCACAGAGTGAGAGTATAGGGAGAGTTTGTTTCCATCTATCAAGAGGGCGCAGACTTGAAGCCAGGTGCAGGGATCCAAGAGAGCAGGTGGGATGGAAGGAACAACTGCGAGCTGGCCATGGGAGCTGCCTTCACCCTCTCCCTGACCTCCTCAGGTGCATTCTGCTTCTTTTGCACTTGGCTGCCAGCATACAGCTCAGATGAGGAAGGAGTGATCAGTTAAATCCATTAAACTGACAATGATGCAGTCATTTCAAATGGTAATTATGATGAAAAGCAGCAAAACAGAAGTGTTCCATATAGCTTAGGAGGTTAAGGAAAAAAAATCACAATAAAAATTCTAGATATACCATGCAAAAATGTGTATGACTAAGACAAAGACTAGGAGGCAAAGATAAAAATGGCTACCACTACAGAAACAGGGTATGTCTTCTGTGCCTTCCTACAAACACAACCATTTCCCAGACTATTTTTTTTTTTTTTGAGACAGAGCCTCAAGCCGTCCCCCTGGGTAGAGTGTTGTGGCATTACAGCTCACAGCAACCTCCAACTTCTGGGCTCAAGCGAGTCTCTTGCCTCCGC
>CAUYTI010147565.1:0-33897 GCA_963575145.1 Galago senegalensis
TCTCTTGCCTCCGCCTCCCAAGTAGCTGGGACCACAGGCGCCCGCCACAATGCCCGGCTATTTTTTGGTTGCAGCCGTCATTGTTGTTTGGCGGGTCCGGGCTGGGGATTCGAACCCGCCACCTTAGGTGTACGTGGCTGGCTCCTTAGCCGGTTGAGCTATAGGCGTCGAGCCTTTGTTTTATATTCTTTGTCTTACTTTTGTACAGCATTTTGTTTCTTCAAAATTCATCATTTCTAAAAATTGACAATAAAAACACATCACCAAGGCACCAAGGCTAACATTTGTTCAGGGCAAGGTATGCGTCAGGCATCTGCAAGTTGTTTTACAGTCTCTTAACACTCGTCTTAACAACCTTGTGAAATGGGCACAACTATTATGCATCTCACCTCTTCACTATATGAAAACAGGCTGATGACTCAGCACCTGTAGCTCAGCGGCTAGGGCTCCAGCCACATGCACTGGAGCTGGCAGGTTCAAACCCAGCCCAGGCCTGCTAAACAGCAATGACAACTACAACCAAAAAATAGCTGGGCGCTGTGGCCAGCACCTGTAGTCCCAGCTACTTGGGAGGCTGAGGCCAGAGAATCACTTAAGCCCAAGAGTTTGAGATTGCAGTGAGCTGTGATGCCACGACACTCTACCAAAGGCAACATAGTAAGACTGTCTCAATATTTTAAACAAATTTTTTACATAAAACATTTTTTTTAAAAGACTGAGAGCAATGGAACAACAGGGTCACAGTCTCTGTGGTGCAGTGTGATCCAGATCTGGTCAGTGCAACTCCAGCATCTGGCCTCTTGGCTATGCCTCTTGCTTTATATACACATAAATAAATGAAAAGGGTATAAATTTAGAAAAAGAAAAACCTGCTCAACTACTTAAAGTAGCCAGAGGAAAGCTGCTAAAGGGGTAGATGACAACTAGATAAACACAAAAACTCTATGGAAAGCACACTCGCCTGCTTTCTGTCAATCTATGCAATTCTCTGCTCTTTCTATTTTACTTGCAGTAAAAATTCCCTCATGAAAAAAATCCCAGCTTTGCCCCAGCTGCCTGTACTGTCATTGAGGACAGGCTGCCCAATGCCAGGAGCACAGGGCGCAGGGGGAGGTCAGGGGCGAGAAGCCTGGGGGGTGGTGGGGGAAGGTCAGAGCCATTCTCCCCTGGACTGTCATCCCTAATGCCACACCCAGAAGTTCATAATATGCTCTAAAACCACCTTGCACCAGTGGTCACTGAAGGAGTGAGACAACAAATGCTGAACACTTTAGTGCAGCTGTGTTTTCTCAAACCTTTGCCCCAGAATGAGAGCAACTGGGCAAAAGCGAGTGACAGACCCAGCCAGCGAGAGTCCACCCAGAGAAAGGTCAGTCAGTGGCTGTGTTCTCATAGCCCCTCGGGCAAGGCAGGAGCCTGGGGCTGCTGAGAGGACAGACAAAGTCTACAACAATGCCTGGCCCTGCAGGGTGAGCCTGCCTTACTGCCACTGTGTCACTGTCCCCAGAGTACTACCCTGAAGTAGACATTTATTAAATCTTTGCTGACTTTTATTGAAGACAAAAATGCAGTTAAATCAAAATATGATTACTTGGAGTCATCATGAGTGAGCGACTCAACTGAGAAAGAGAAGCTAACATTCCACAGAGCAGCTCACCCAGCGCTACCTGGAGTATCTATAAATATGTGTCCACAAATCACAGCAAACCAAGAGCTCAGCCAAAAGGGATGGGAGGGAGCAGAAATGGATGGATTTGCCTGTTTCTCTTCATTACTATTAGCAAATCTAAAACTTCGAGCACACTTTTTGCTATAGGAAAGGAAGTGTCTTTCTCTGGTATATACCACCTTCCTTTACTTATAGTACTACTTGTTTACTTTTCAAGTTCATTTCCTTAGTGGTTGCAGACTTGGGGGAACATTTAGACACTTGCTGACAAGGCTGTTCAAGCAACTTTAGAGCACTTGGTAAGCTTTTTTGTTCAGCTCTTTGCAACAGTATCGCATACCGTCTTCTGTGCACATGGCTAACCTACTTGGCATTTACACACTTATAACTAAATAGCATCTTTTAAAAGTCCAAATTTAGAAAGCCAATTAAGAGGTGATTATTCATATTATAAAAGGAGACTACTTTAAAAGATGATTCACTTAAATATTCTTTTCAGAGGTCCAATTATTGTAGGCTCGCCCCCCACCCTGACCCCCATGTGTGGTGTTTTTAGGTGAAGTGTTTTAGGAAGCACAGATTTTTTTTTTTTTTAATCTATGGAGAAACCACTTAAGAAGGAGCTCCCACAACTATTACATAAAGAAAGAAAGAAAAAAAAATCACCTTTAATGTCACCAAATACTTAACTTTACTAAGCTGAAAGTTGTCTCCCTTAACTGTTAAGTTCTATCTTTCCCTCCTAAAAACCTCTAGTGTTGGTGACTGTCTCCAAAGAAAATTCCTTATTTGTATCAAATCTGGGCCTTCCTTAGGAGATGTTCACGGCTCTTTAATTGGGATTTCAAAGATGTAATCAATGTACCTGTATATTTTGGAGATCCACATAGTGAGAGGACACTAAGAGAAGTGGGGGGCATTACTGAGTGACAGTATAGGGTGACCAGACGGCTCACTTTTGAACAATTTGTCCCGCATCCCACGGCGTTTTTTTAAAAGTCCCAATTTTTGGAAAGAATGCACGAACGGGCAGGAGAACAAAGGGAATATAGGTTTTCAGCTGCCATGTGGCTATTTTGCCAGAATATGAGTTTTATATTATTTTTGATAATTTTACAATGTTAAACTATAATAATAACAAATAATTGCTGAGAGGTGATTATCGAGAACTGCTTATCAAAGTTTGCATTGTTGTCAGGCCCTGCCCTGCCCCGTCCCCGCCCCCTCCCCCCTATGTGGTCCCGCCTTACCAATGTTAAAATCTGGTCGCCCTATGACAGTAGCAATGAATTCCCACCAGCTGCAGGGGAGGCAGAGACAGAAGGCGAGGCAGGGCAGTGGTGCTATTCTATATGATACCATAACGGTGGGTATGTGATACCATACATTCATCCAAACCCACAGAGTGCACAACATGGAGAGCCCAAATGTCCCCGTATGGGCTGTGGTTGTCAATCACACAGTAAGGCCAGTTCAGGGACTGTAACAAACATCCCGTTCTGGGGTGGGCTGGGATGTGGATAGGGGAAAGCTGAGGGTGCACGTCTGGAAGCGATTTGTGGGAACTCTCCGTATACTTCCCTCAATGTTGTGATGTGAACCTAAAACTTCTCTTAAAAATGAAGACTATTAATTGAAAAGCAAAAGTGGTAACAGCCTGAAATGCTGATAGAAACAGAGAGGAAAGAGACTGTTACTGAGCTTGTCTGAAGAGGGGATGTTGGAGCCAGACCTCAAAAAAGGGAACAGACTTTAGGTTTGGATGGGAGAACGTGTCATTAAGTGCCGGCAAAGACAGTGAAAGAAGCTGAGAAGGCTGGTTTCTCCTCTGGGTGATGTGAGGAGTCATGAAAGGCTTTGAGCTAGGGCGGTTCTATGATGAGGCCCCTCTGGGCAGTTTAGCTCAGTGTGTGGAATGGAATTGGCAGCAAGGATGAGGCTGCGAACCAGTGTGGACCAAGCTACAGGTGCCAGGCACAGGATAGATGCTTCAGAGGATGGAGAAGAGGCAGGAAGGGCTTGGAAAGCTTAAGAGGTGTCAGGCCTTTGAGACTAGAAGAATAGTGAGACCATTACCTAGAGTAGGAAATGCAGAAAGAGAAGCCACTTTAGGGCATGTAACGAAGAAGACGCATCATTTTGGTGCACGCACAGACTATTCACATGGAGACATCTGACGCACAGTCGCAAATGTGGTTCTGAGGCTGAAAGCATTTAGAAGTGATCAGCAAAGAGATTTTAATTACCACCATTACGGGATCATATGCTACGGTGATAATGTCACAATGGGATTCAGAATGAAAAATGAAAATGGCCAAAACAGGTGGGAAGAGGATTCCACAAAGCAATGAACGGGAGGTTCTTGGAGAAAGAAGTAGAACAAAATAGGAAATGCTCTCTCTCATGGCCTAGCACAGACACCTGCCTTTATCATCACAAATGATTTATCACGTTCAATGCACGGGGTATAGACGCTATTAATCAAGCAAAAGCCACACTGTTATTTTCTTAAAGTTTACAGTCTAGGACAGGGAACATAGACAAGTCCTTTAAGCCTGAAGTACAGACTTCCAAAAATGGAGTTTAGGGTGCACGTGTGTGGTCAAGGGAGTATTATCATCTCCAATGACTCCAATCTCCTGGTATCCAGACCACCATGTAGGCCCTTCCCACACTGACTCTGTTCTCTGCTTTGGCCAGTGGGAAATCAGCAGACAAAACCTTACGCAGAGGCCTGACAATCCCGTGGGCCCTGGGCTTGTCCTACAATAGAGCTACAGTGTTCCATCACTGAACTTCCAGTCCCAGTGATTCCCAGATGACTGGAGCCACAGGAGTGAGACCAGAACTGGCCTGTTAGCTCAGCCCAAATCACAGAATCATCAGCAAATAAAGAGTTGTTTAAGCCACTATGTTTTGGGGTGACTTATTATATAGCAATAAACAACTACTGAACATTTTAAAGGTGGGCACAAAGTATATCTACATAGGGGTAAATAAATGTGGAAGGAGTTTTAGGTTTGAAATAGAAGGTTATATTTAAAAACCCATAGAAGATTGACAATGACCCCATGATTGAAAACTTGTGTTGGTCCCTCTGGCACTAAATACCTTTTCCACTTGGTTCTTTTTAAACTGTTACATCCTCATCTATTGATTTCATCCTTAATGATGTACAGATACAGATTCCAGAATTTAACAGCAGATGGGACCTACAGATGACCAAAAGATGAGGAAATTAAAGCCCATGAAGTGACTCATTCCTAAAGTAACACAACTAATTACTTTTTGCATCAAGACCAGAATCCAGACCAGCTACTTACAGCTCAGACGACGTGCTTTGGACTATACAAACCTGGCCAGCCATAACCACAGACACTGCATAATTTGGCTCAGACAGACTCTGTTCATAGATCTGCTATCCTCAAGAAAGCCAGCCTTTCGCATGCCCTAGTGCACACAGGGCATTTGGGCTTTTCTTCTTTGTGCACCAAAGCTCAAAGCCTGGATGGAATCACCCAGGTGGTGAAGAGATACAGGCAGGACAAGCAGTGTGAAGTGCTCTAGAGAAAGGCTGCTGCAGCAATCCTGCCCAGATAAAACCAGAACTCAGACCTGTCAGCACCAAAGCAACCCAGGCACAAGTGTGCCCCACCACGAAATCCCACAGTAACGCACTCATTCTGCATTTAGTCCTGACTCACATCAAGTCCCAGGTGTGAAGTACTTGTTTACCATAAGGATCTTAACAAGATACTCTGAAACATTTTCTAATTCACAGAAAGATTTTAGATGGATAATCTGAAAATAAGTATGAAGACAGCTCTCTAATACATCCACAAATGAATATACCATCTCTGGAAAATTGGCCCCTTCAAGATCCTGGGCTCTGCAATCTGATTGGCGTATTCTCCCATCACCTCTCGTCCTGAACAGCCCATCCACCCCCGGGACCAAAACTACAGTGGAATTTGCACCAACGATCCCCAGTGGGGATCCAGGAGGGTTGCATTTTGGATAATAATTTGCACTTTGAAGAAGTTTTCAGCTTGGCGCCTGTGGCTCGAGCGGCTAAGTGGTGGGTTCGAATCCAGCCCGGACCCGCCAAACAACAATGACGGCTGCAACTAAAAAATAGCCGGGAGTTGTGGCGGGCGCCTGTGGTCCCAGCTACTTGGAAGGCGGAGGCAGGAGACTCGCTTGAGCCCAGGAGTTGGAGGTTGCTGCAAGTAGTGAAGCCATGGCACTCTACCCAGGGGCTCAGTTTGAGGCTCTGTCTAAAAAAAAAAAAAAAGTTTTCATCTTCCTGGTTGGCTGTACTTGTTAAGAATGAATGAATATAGGGCAAGTGCCTGTGGCTCAAAGGGTAGGGCACCGGCCCCATATGCTGGAGGTGGTGGGTTCAAACCCAGCCCCGGCTTTAAAAAAAAAAAAAATATATATATATATATATATATATATATATATATAATTAAAATAGACAGCACTGGGCCTTGGTTAAAAAATATCTGATAACAAAATTAAGGGTATGGACATTAAAAGCACATCATATAAATGAACTCCACTCTTCTCTATCAACTCTGTGTCCTGGTTTTTTTTTCTTTATATATATATTTATTTATTTATTTTAGAGACAGTCTCACTTTATCGCCCTCGGTAGAGTGCCGTGGTGTCACAGTGCCGTCTCCTGTCTTTGAACAATCTCTTCTTTATGTTCCCTATTAAGTATCTATATATGTGTGGTCATATTCTTTGGTTAATTTAACCTAAACTTACAGCCTCTCAAGAACTCGTCTCCTCCCCTCTTTCCAGAATCAGTCTTCCTGATACTCTGTCTTCAGTTACTCTGAAAGGATGTCTCAAAATATTCCTACTTAAGTAGGAAACCAAAAGGAAGAGTCAGGAAGAGTTCATCAGAACTCCTCAGGGTCCTCCTTCCCACTTTTTCCCTCCTTCCCCTAGATCCTGCCTGAGCAATTTTCAAAATAAATATTTTAAGTGGGAATGATCTAACAGCACTCCCCTAGTGAACAGAGATTGACTTTTTAAAGGGAAGAAAAAAGAAAACCCACTTTTTCATTTTTATTCTATATTTAGCCGAAAGAAATTCTCTGACGTACTTTTGGGGCTTTTCTTTTACAAGAAGTATGTGGGATTTTGACGTCCAGTGACGGAGAAGGTCTAAAAATCCTAGTGTCTTATTAGAATGTGTGTTTCAGTTTTCCTAAAAGACTGAAAGTAGTACACCCACCTAAGACTCTTTCTAGTAAATGGCTACATTTTTTAATCCTCACAGATCTCTAGCACTTGTTTCAGAAAAGTTTTGCATATATTTTCATTGACACCACCGTGCTCGCCTAACAGGGCCTTGCTAGTTAAGCTGAAAGGTATGTGCTCAGAAGCACTGGCCTAGGCCTTTCACTGCTGGCAGCAAAATCAAATTAGTTTGATTACACTGATTAAAAACAATTACTCATGGCTAAGGGGGCGGGGGATCAAGGCGGGGTGCAAGGCAAAAGAATCCTTAGTAGAACATCCACTAAACCAAAGACACTAGAGGAAACATTTAAAGCATATTGGGCAATACCAGGTAAATACAGATGAATTCTAAGAAGTCAAGAAATAATACCAAAAGCGCACTTAGGTATTGGCCAACCTTTAACCTGCATGTAATAAAAACGGAAAGTGCTCAGAGAAACACCAGCTGAGCTTGCCAAAAACATCCACGTACTTTACACTTAAGCACGAAGGAAGTTTAAAAAGAATAAACATTTTGATTAGAGACACACAACAAATGTGTTTCTCATAATTGCTCTACGTAAGAGTTAGGATTAAGAGCTTAAAAAAATTGAACATATACCTACCTTTTATTAGGTCCAAACTGATTTAAAAATGAACAGGAAAAGAAAAGGGGGACAACACACCCAAGAATACAAACTGGTAAGAACACACAGAATACACAGAATTCTAAAATTACTTTAAAACTAAAGCACAATTTTTCACAACACAAAATGCCTTCAATTTTGCTAACCCTAAGAAAACTATTTGCTATAAAGCTAATAAAAAGAAGTAGCCATACTTGAGTATCTTTTTAGTGATCCCCTCCCCGTACAATATGCAAAAAATGGCTTTTATGAACAGCAAAAAAGCTAAAACATTGTATTTAATTCATAGAAGCAGGAACAATTAAAGTCATATAATGTCTTCATCCACACAAATTCAGTCCCTGTTTCAGAATACAAAGAACGTGCGAAGGAAATTACTATGCTGCATTTTATCCAATTTCCAGCCATATTTCAATTTCAAACTTAATTAAAACCGGCAGTTTTACTAAGAAGAATCGAATATCAATGAAGTGGAAGTGTTGTCTATTTTTTTTTTTTTAAAGAAAAAGCAGAAGAAAAATCAGGACATCCAGAGCAAAGGATTAACAGAGCTTTGATTGCAGTTACACAGGTGTTTTGAATTATCAGTTTTCTCAAGACGCAATCCTTTATAGGATGCTCATTAGATTTTTTTTTTTACATATAATTCTGAATTCTAGAATAGTGATAGAAAAGGTTTGCTTGCCTTAACCTAATAGGGGCTCATAAATCATCCAAGAAAGGTGACCAGCAGTGCATCTGGGAAATCCACTCCTACAGCATCTCCCTTGGTGGTACCAGGTACTATTTTTGCACCTAAAGAAACCCTGGAAGTGCTCAGGAGCTCTTTCTACAGAAGCAGCACCTCCCAGTTAGATTCATGCTGTAGTAGCTGCTAACTTGTTTACCAACACCAGGTCCTTTTAACAGGAATGAAGGGGTCTAAGAGCAGCAGCTGTGAGGACCAGGCTGGCCGAGACCCGCCAGCCCACAAAAGACCAGGGTGTGGATTATGCTGATTCTGTGTCACAAGGCAGCAGGCCCAGTGACCCGTGCAGCGCCCAGGGGATTGCCTGCCCTCTCTGCGGAGCTCTGCTGAAAGAGACAATGACAGGCACATCCTAATACTCAGGCTTCTCACTGGATCCAATTTATTTACCTTCCCCTCAGCCTGGGAAAATGGAATCTCAACTCGGTGATTGACACTCAGTTGCTTAAACATGGCTCAGTTTTGGATTCCCTAATGCCAAATGGAAATAAAGTGGCTGAAAAGAGAAGGGGTTGCAGGGAGATGATGGCGATGACGTTTAATATTCTACATCAACATACAGCAGGGATGTCAAGCCCAACAAGATCTAGGGGAAAATTTTCAGGCAAGAGAAATAATAAGTAGTTCTAAGAACCAAGAGAAGGATTTGGAAAAATATTTATGTTCCATTTGGGGGGGAAAAAAAACCAATACCTCTAATTATCTTATACGATCAAGCCTTATTAACTCAAGAAATGGCAATATATATTTGTGTAGCAGCAGTATTTTTAAAATTATCATAATTCTTATTGTAAATTCTATTATATCCTATGACATATGACATATGCTGCTGCAGACAGAAACAGCAGTTTTTAGGCTTGGTGGGCCCTCTGGAGACCACCCAATCTAACCCCCTCAATTTATAAGGGAAAAGACTGAGTCCAAGGTCATTAATGGAAAAGCTGGGTGAAACTCCAGAGACTGCCCAGCCAAAGGCCTCTGTTTCTCCCCAGAGAGCCTGCATGGAATGGTCCTGAGCTTTACACCAAAGCCACACTCTGTCACCACAAACGGTCAGGCTCAGAAAATGAAGCCTCAGTAAACATGCTGAATTTGACAGATGGAGTGAATTTTTGTTCTCTTAAATTCACGTTTACTTATTTAATGTACACTCAACCTTCTCTTTTGAATATCCAGGTCACTAAGTATGTCCCAAATCTACCTGATTATCATAGGAGTAATAATTCTGTATGACTATGACCCTCTTCTGTGGCCATCCTGTCCAGGGCTGGCCTCAGACCCATGAAGGAAGAAGAGTCTTTTCTCCAGGGCGTGAACTTGGGGCCTTCACACAGGCCCCTCCCTGCCACTTAATGATGGCACACAAAGAATATAAGTGGTCAGTGTCTACCACAATTTGGTCTAGAGGAAGCAGAGATGCAGACAGAAGCAGAGACGAGAAACGGAGCAGTCCTGGCAGCCTGTGTATCCCTGGTTCCAGCTGTGTTGCCACATCCCCCCCTAGGGCCTCCAGACATATCCTTAGGATCCTGGAGACAAAGCCCTCTTTGTGCTTAGCTTGAATTGTGTTTCTGTCACATACAACCACAGTCCTATAGCATCTCCAAGTTTCACTGAGTTTTACTTTGAAGATACTTCATACCCCAGTGCCTGGTTTGAGGCAAAACAATTTATTTTGGCAAATAAAGTTATACCAATAAAAAAAGTATTAGGATGGGCTGGCACAATCAACCTTATTACTCAAAATGTGACTGATAAGTATGCAATTTGTTAAATAACCATAAAAAACAACTCTACCACTTGTAACTAGAGAAATTTTAAATACATAGTATTATACCCTCAAATTTGGAGTAATTTATAATAGTGCTTGATAAATTTGCTTCTTAATAGCTCATTCCCATGAAAACTACAGGTTTTCTAAGGTTTGGGAAAGACCAACAAAAGTGGCTGTGGTCCAGGCAAGCGGAGGAAATTGATCTTGTTTAGGAGAACCCAAGAGCTTCCAATCTTGGCCGAACCTGGTGGTTCATACCTGTAATCCTAGCACTCTGGGAGGCCGAAGTGGGTGAGTCACCTGAGCTCACAGGTTCGAGACCAGCCTGAGCAAGAGCAAGTCCCCATCCCCTGTTTCTTACAAAAAAAAAGCCAGGCATTATGGTGGGCACCTATATTCCCAGCTACTCCGGAATCTGATACAAGAGAATTGCCTGAGCACAAGAGTCTGAGGCTTCTGTGAGCTGTGATGCCAGGGCACTCTACCAAGGGTGACAAGTGAGACTCTGTCTCAAATAAAAAAAAAAAAATCTTACTAGATAATTTGTGTATTTTACCATTGTCATTACCTAGAAGGCCTAGAAGTTTTCTTTTATGTAACTTAAATGTCTCCTATTACATGTGAGATGTATCTCCTCTGGTCTGTCTGCTGTGCAGATGACGAAATACCACCCATCATTGCCTCTTTCAAGAAGCAATTTTCAGAAGACTCCAGCATGAGGGAGGAAAAGTGGAAATACCTAGTTCTCCCAGTGGGTGACAGGTACCTCATCAGGTTGGGGTTGGATCCTGGAGCTCGACTTTGCCTACTTTCCTCCAAGTCCCAGCCCACCTCTTCCCACCCACCTCCTCAGTCCTCTCTTGCCAACTACAAAGTGCTACCTTGCCTCAGGGCTAGCAAACTACGACTTGTGGGCAAATTTGGCCACCTCCTGCTCTTGCAGATAAAGTTTTATTGGAACAGAGTCAAACCCATTTGTTCCTCTGTGTTATCTACGGCTGTGTTCATGCTACAACAGCACACTTGAGTAACTCACTATCTGTGTGGCCTGTGATGCTTAAAATACTCGCTATCTTTTTATAGAAAGTTTGCTCACTCATTTTGGGAAGGAGGATTAATCCTATCAGACCTTTCGTCCTTGTTCAATTCAGTTGCTATAAGAATCCCAGCTTCTAACTCCACTCAGCTCCAAGGATCTTCTAACATGACCAAGCCGACCTTCCCTCACCAACAACCTATCCCAGGCCCCCAAATAGAATATATCCCTGGGACTCTCAATATTGATTTGCCACTGGAAAAAACTAACCTCTTCACAGAGATTTTTACCTTTTATTTTCTTCTTCAGGGACAGGGTCTTGCTCTGTCACCCAGGTTGTAGTACAGTGGCATCATCACAACTCACTGTAGCCTTGAACTCCTGGGCTCAAGCAATCCTCCTACCTCAGTCTCTTAAGTAGCTGGGACTATAGGCAGGTACCACCACACTGGCTAATTTTTAAATTTTTTGTAGAGATGGGAGTCTCACTATTGCTTACTCTGGCCTTGAACTCCTGGTCTCAAGCGATCCTTCTGCCTGAGTCTCCCAAAGTGCTGGGATGACAGGCAGGAGCCACTGTGCCTGGCCTATTTTTACCTTTTTTGTACTCACCCAATTCTGATTGTCTCAAGGGCCACATTTTCCTTGCAGCCCCCTCAAGTTCTTATTATGCCAAGAAGCCATGGGGCAGGGTGTAGGGTGGGGACTCTGTGCTCCCCCTTGCTCATTTCAGACCCTGGTTCCTCCCTCTTCTCTAAAGCACCTGCCATCAGACCATCACACCACCTCCGCCTCCTGAAGAGCTCTTGGCCACCACCACCTCAAAGAGTTTATCATCCCCAGGAACCCAGTTGGGATTCATGGTGACATGGCTCTCACATTTTTTAATTCCTATCCCTAGTCTCTCCTCTCCTTAAAACTCTATAAACTCCTGGGTAATCAGCATCCCCAACTGGCTATTTGACAAGCTTTTCAAAAACAAACAACTTGCCCAAATTTGCAGCTTTGCTCTCCTCTCACCCCTAGCCAGCTCCTACCCATCTTCCTGGATCACCTAGCGGCACCTCTGTGCAAGTGGCCGTTCAGGCCCAAAGCCCTGTAGTCAACTTGACTCCTTTTTCACATTATGTATCTAAGTCTTCAAGACTCTCTGGGCTCTTTATTCAATACATGCCCCAAATCAGCTTCTTCTCACCACTACCCTACCCCTGCCTTCTAAGTCACACAGCCCTCTGCAAAGCCTCCTGGGATGTCTGGGTTCTTCTGTCAACCAGTCCTCCGCCTTGCAACCCCACAGTCCTCACACTGAATAAGCGCCTCCCTGCTGCCCCTGGCTAGTCCCTTGGGCCTCAATCCCCAGACTCTCCTGTGCTCCCATCCTGGGCAGCACCACTGGCCTTTCCACAGGCTCAAAACATGCTCCTCCTTCACGCCTTTCCACTTGACAGTCCCTTTGTCTGGAACAATCCTGTCCCTTACCCAATCTCTCAACTCAGGTCTCTACGCAAGTGCCACCTTAGCGTAGGGGGCTCCCTGATCACCCTACCCAGCATGGCACCCACCACTCTCATCTCCCTCCCCAGCACTTGTCACCACCGACACTGTACTTTAATGTGTTCCCTTTTTTACTCCTCTCTCTCTCCCTCTCCTACAATGTAAGACAGGACTGTGGGCACCTGTCTGCCTTTTTCCCCAGGGTATATATGTCTTTGGATCTACACTAGTGCCAGATACTTATGGCCTGTAAATACATCATAAGTAAATTGATTGAATAAACCAACCAAGTAAACGTTGTATGTTTAGTGGCAGCTTTCCCTAATTGCAAAAGAAAAAAAAAAACTTGTCTATTTCTAGATATGCCTCCAAAAATTCCAGATCTCTAGGAGTCAGTAAATTTCACACATCCTTGTTTTCCAGGACTTACTGCCTACCCCACTCCCCCTCTGCTGGGAACTTAGGGCAAAGAAACATCAAACTATCAGGTGGAACTAAAATCACTACAACTGGTCAGAACTGTATTATTTTATAATTATTTTAAAATCTCAACATTTGGGGAAATAGACCCAGTTACTAAATTACTTCATATTACAGTTTCCACACTGGGCAATAAAAACTCATTTTGAAGACACAGGGTTTAAAATAAAAATGCCTATGGTATCACAAGTGTATGTGGTTATTTAATAAAAACAAATTAGTTTTGAAGGTATGCAGACGAGTAGAAGGTAATACTGTAAACTCTGCTCCAGGTAATAAGTAGGAGATGTCTCGAAAAAAATGAGCCCATATGGTAGAACATTTAGTGATATAATTAACCCAGGGAACCACTTTTAATTCCATGGTCAAAGAAAACCGATAAGCCCGGTAAGGGATGAACAGGAAGACAGTATCTGAAGGCCAACCTTCTCCAGACACAAAGATCAGTCTGCTCACTCTCTGTAGGTTGCCACTTTAGCCATAAAGGACCCACCTCTGGGGACAGAATGAGCTTCACAGTGAAGACACCATGGTCCTTAAAAGGAGGAAGGAAAGGGAGATTAATATTTCCTTGGACTTTCGTCTGTATTCTTACTTTTAAAAATAGATAGCCTTTCATAACGTTTCAGGGCAGCACCTGTGGCTCAAAGGAGTAGGGTGCTGGCCCCATATACTAGAGGTGGTGGGTTCAAACCCAGCCCCTGCAAAAAAAAGGCAGTATCATGAAGTTTCCACACTTTTTTCCTCTCGCACAAAAGAACTTACAAACAGCCCTACCATCTCATCTTCTATTTTGTTTCTAGTCATCTAACAGGTAGTGAAGGTGTTCAGTATTCTTCTTACAAATAGCCTGGAGCTCTGAGATAAAGGAATCATACTAGTACGGAGGGGGAAAACTCAGGACCATCCTTACTTCTGCTGTGAGAATAACTGGAAGGGCAACCTGCTCATCAGAGGGCAAAGAGCTCCAGTACACATACCAAGTTTCTAGTGAGGGAACTCTTGCCCAATGAGTGCTTGCAGGGGTCGGCCAGAGGGTCCCGGCACCTGCCTATTTACAACCACTGCACAGTGTACCAGTTATGACTTTGTCTTAAAGAAAAAGATCATTATCCAGCTAATCATTCTTCAGATACGTCCTTTTCCTTAATTACTGCCTTTTATTGTATGCAGATTGAGTACAACTCCAATGCTCCCTACAGAAAAGAATCTGCACGAAAAAGAAAACAGAACAGAAAGCCAGGGACTAGCTGTCAAGCAGGCTGACCCAGGGGTGTTTTCTACCATTAAAACAGAATTGTTTTTTTAAACAAAGACCTAAAGCTGCTTTCTACAAAAGGCTTTATTATTCTTTGGCAAAAGCAGAAAAGGAAACCTAGGGCCCTGTTCCTAGTAGTATTATCGCTCCTCCCGCTGTTTCCTGTGCTCTAAGAAGCCGCAAGAGCGTATGTGTGGCCCACTTGCCATTTTCAGTAGCACGGCAGAGGGCAGGAGAATCTAAGTCTTTCCAGATAATTCAGTATCTAGCATCTAAACACGTGTACAAAGGTGTGTGTGTGTGTGTGTTCCTGCTTTGTCTTAACATGTCATTTTGTGAGAGGCTTTTGGGACAGAGGTGGAGGCAGGGACACAGATATGAAAATACAAGGAGGAGGAGTGATTAGAAAGTAGCTCTCCAGGAACCTGGGGTCCAGACATCCCAGGGTAAATGCCATCTGAGAGTCACGTGACCAACATGGACTATAATAACCACGGCACTAATTCTGTTTCCAACAACACGGAAAAAACAAAGTGCCTGGCATGACAGCTGACATGGAACATGACATGGAACGTCTTCAGCTCTTTCATCTCTGTTCCAAGGAGTAAGTGACATGCCCCTGAAAGATCAGAGGACAGGACTGTGAGGACGTCCAGCACATCAGGTCCACTAAGGAAGCTGGCAAATTAAGCCACAGTAAATGACTAAGTGAAATAGGCTATTGACAAGGGACATGCAAGAGAACCTTTGGGTTTTTTTGTTTTTTTTTTTTTTTTTTAGACAGAGCCTCAAGCTGTCCCCCTGGGTAGAGTGCTGTGGCATCAAAGCTCACAGCAACCTCCAACTCCTGGGCTCAAGGGAGTCTCTTGTCTCTGCTTCCCAAGTAGCTGGGACCACAGGCACCCGCCACAATGCCCGGCTATTTTTTTTTTGTTGCAGCCATCATTGTTGTTTGGCGGGCCCGGGCTGGATTTGAACCCACCACCTTAGGTGTATGTGGCTGGCGCCTTAGGCACTTGAGCCACAGGCACTGAGCCAAACCTTTGGGATTTTACACAGCAAAATCTCCTAGTGAGTTGCAGGAGAATTGAGGATTAGGCCTGGAAGCAGAGAGCTGACATAAAAAACAAAAACACGTGTGAAAAGAAATAAGTGTTCCGAGAAGAGCATTTTGAAGATAACAATGTGGAGGAGAACATCTCAGCTGTATTTTTACTCACGCTGAACCATCCTTATTAAAAACCCTCTGGAATCCTTCTCTAAATCTACCCATTCTTCAAGGCTGTGCAAACTTCATTTCTTTCCTCCTCAAAACCTTCTGGAATATTCTAGCCCTATAAATGATCTTCCTTCCAACTCTGCCCCTCCAGAGTTAAGTACACAGTGTGTTTGTATATATAGTTTTCTCTCTTTTCTTCCATAAACGTTGTATCTAAAGACATACTAAGTAAAAAGGGAAAAAAAAAACAACAATATTATGATTACAGAAAACATTCAGATAACTAAAAAACTAGCACTCAGTCAAGAGAGGGTGGTTAATTTCTCAAGTCTGCATAGTCCAATCACAGTCCAATCTGTTAATATTTGTTAGCTGACATTAAATGGCCCTCTGGATAGTCCTGTATTAAAAAGTAATGTAGAGTGGGCGGCACCTGTGGCTCAAAGGAATAGGGCGCCAGCCCCATATACCAGAGGTGGCAGGTTCAAACCCAGCCCTGACCCCCCCCCCAAAAAAAAGTAATGTGGAGGATTTTTGTTCCACAGGACAGCTTCTTTTCATTATTCCTCCTATTCAGATTTTTATGAATGTCTTTGAAAATATTCAGGCACTTGTTAAAGACAATGAGCATTCTCCCTTCTCTAAGTATTTTTCTTCAGCCCGAGAAACACGCTTTCCCATCACTTCACACAGATCTCTGATTGTAAAGGAGGACCCTGAAACACGTGACCTTTCCTCACACAGTTTATCTCTAGGAACAATGGAAAGCTGATTAACTATAATCAAACATCAAAAAAAAATTCTCTCCTTTTTGTGGTCTGAAACAGGCACATTTCTCTCAAAAGCTTCAAGGAAACAAATATAATTGAATGTAACCACTTAAAACACACTCCCAGCTTACTGAACAAGAACCAGCTTTGCCAGATCACAATGTCTTTGATGAGAGATAAATCTGGCCAATAAAGACTGGAGATTATACATATTCCTGAAACAAAGCAATATGATAGATGTTTATGATCGTCAGAAGAAAGCCCAAAGATGTACCATTTGCTTGGGGGCAATAAGCAAGCATGTTTAATGACACCAGTACCTTAACTTCTAAGCATTCATTTTCCGATTTCCCTCAAAATACCATTTTACAAGCCAGAAAGCCCTAGTAAAAATCATTCATTAATCTGGGCGTTGGAATATTTTCATTCATAGTTATAACTGGAGTTTTGGCTCTTCTATGTCATCCAATTTATCGGAATAAAAATTTCTCCCCCAATTCTTGCTGTTGCATGCATTTGTTTAATGGGTTCTCTAGACAGCTTTGCCAAACTCTAAATGTTCCACCATGCATTTATTCACCAGTTATCCAGCAAGGGAATGAATAATTTAATGCTTTCCTGTATTCCACCATCAGAGGCGTCTGTAATGTCTCTAAGTTTCTTTCTCCTTTGACTGTAATTATTCTGCTCAAAAAAAAAAAAGTTTCCTTAATTGTTTGCAGTTCGCATTTCTAAAATATTAACTTGGCTGTCAGATAAATCGTCTTCCACATAAAAGGGCAGAACGCCTGGCGTCACTGCTCAATTTGAGAAAACACCCTGAGCCAGACACCTGTCAGACGGCCATCTCTTTCTGTAGAAGTGCCACGTTGCACCCCTACAGCACAGGTGGTCTGACAGCATAATAAAGAAACATGTTCCCTGTCCTCCAGAGAGACCTGACACTGAAGACACAAGGGAAGAAGTCCGAGAGCTTGTGCCGTGGGCTAACGGTTAACCTCAACTTCTAGCTCACCTCAAAAGGGTGAGCAAGTGCCATTGAGTGAAAAGACCAGGCACAGGGTGCACAGCTACATAACGAAACAGAAAAATGAACTCAGTAGGAAGGATACGTATGACCCCCGCATCCTCACGGTCACTTGTACAGCACACACACGGAACGATCAGCCCTGGGAAAAATGTGAGCGTAGATTCGTTCTCCAGCAAACCACAAGCAGTCTTCCATTTTTCCTGCATTTCCCTTATAGCCATTCATCCCTCCTCCCCTCCCGCCCAGTCACAAAAGGTCCCCTGTATCCCTGCAGAAAATTGTCAGGAACACCCACAATCCCACAGGTTTATCTGCCTTTCCTCATCACGCCATACATTCCTTGGGGACAGAGACTACATTTCAACCCAGAACCCGTTGGTGGAATTCGGCTCAACAAACGTTTGCTCAACTGAATGAATGGCACCCCAAACTTTTCTAGGTTATTTCCCCGTCCAGGTTGGCTGCCCTATGTCCCACTTCCTTAGGGACTTCTCAGGTGACATCAGCTCTGACAGTCTATCAGAGGAATTTACAAGTGGGTGTGAATATTTTGCTGTCCCTTCCTTTTTCAGTCTGTTTTCTTAATAGAGGATGGAATAAGAACATTTTCTCTATGTACCTCACCACAAAACATAGGAGGACACTCCCAGGCACTTACCAAACTGGATTTCTGACCTCAAACGTATAAATCCTCTCAGGAAGGGTTCACTAGTTCAGTGCAGTTGGTGATCATAGCAGAGATAAATTCACTTTTTATTTTAACTTCTCCAGGCATGGCCTACCTACCTACTAGCAGGAACTCTATGCTTTCTAGTAATGGTCTATTTTCAAAAACAGTCCCTGCTAAACTAGATGGAAAATTTCCTCTTTTTGGAAAACACTGATTTTACTTCCATTTTTCCCCCTACCTCTTACTGGTTGTTCCTGCTCTACAAGTCAGTAGCCTGCCTTGACCCACCTCAGGCCACAGCCTCTGTCAGGACTCCCTCTTCCTCATGGAGGCTTTAAATCTCATCTGGAGGTGCTGGTGCCCAGACTTGTAGCTCCAGCTCACACATCCCGCCTAATCTCTGAACCTCTACCTCCTCTCGAAGCCACCTGTGTCTACCTAGACTTTACTCTGCTCCTCCTCCAAGCCATTGTCTAAACTGCTGCAGCTGTGATACCCTTAAAACCACCCATCTCATCTCAGCCCCATTCTCAGAACATGACTTCCAACTGCTCCTAGGAAGAATCCTTCCTAAGAATGGTACCTGCAGAGCCCTGCTTGTCCAGCCCCACTCCCAACTCTCTGTGCTCCACCACCTCTCACATGAGTCTCGTCAGCTTCCACTCTGTCCTCCCAGGAAGCCTCGATCCTCTGGCATGTTTCCTATGCCTGGAATTCTCTGAGCTGCCTCACTTGGCCTCACTCCAACTCCCAACTTAGACACCCCTTCCTCGGGGCGACTTCCTAGCACTGCACTCCACCACCACCTTAGACTCAGTCCCCTTTTCCCTGCTGTCTAAACAAGGCAGACTGGTCTTTTTAAGCCTCATCTAACTATCACTATTGGTATTTGTGTTATATGTCTGACTCCATGAGAGCAGGGCTGTGACTGTAGGGGTTTCAGCTGGTCCCCAAGAGGCAGGTCAATAACAGTATCAGTGGTGTCCAGGGCAGATATGCTGGTACACTGGTGAAAGGCTCCTTGTCCATCCCAGCCTCCTCCTTGCATGCATGCCTGTACTGTTCAGGCTGAGGAGCAAACACTTACCCTTCTCAGGCTTCCTTGTCTCTAATGATCTGGATATAGAATTATGATCCCCCACCCTCCAGCTAAATCCCCCTTTCAGCCTTTATAAAGACTGTCTGAGCCACTACTAATAACCACAAGTCCATTTAATGCCTTACTCCAAATCAGCTCTGGAAGATCCTGTTTTCTATAACTGAACCCTGACTGTGTTAGATTTATGCTGAATAACTGCTAATTGATCAAGAATGAATGTATAAACTATACAATTGACAATTTTTAGTTTTTAACCATCTATCCACTTCAGCAGTGGTTTCTGTGGTTTATAGTAAACCAGTGAATTATATTTTGGGGAACCACTCCCTCTGCAAAGCAAGGTTTTCATAGTGATCAACACTTTAGTTACAGTAACTCTAAGAAATAACTGAAATCCCAAAGTTTAAGTATGCATGATAAAAATCATCAAGCTGATTATTTCACAGGTTGAAGGAAACATTTGCTTTTTAAAAAGTCAAGTGTGTATTAAAACTAAAAATCAAAAGTCTATCACTGTAGATAAGCTCACACTCTTCAAACTCAGGTTATATTTATAGAACCATTGCCACACAGGGAAATGGAAAATGACATGTACTAATAAACAATACACAAATAATTCCACAGTGCTACACCTTGATCCAGTACCATGCTGCTTCACAGTCTTTACCAGAAAGGGCCACGCCTGGGAGTATGAATCATACCATAAGTTCAAGGTCACACCAAGAACAACTATGAGAGGGGAAAATAGTTTTAAAGAATAGCTTGGGAAGAATATATGGAAAAGGAGGAAAACCTCTCCCCTTTTGCCTAAGACTGGGGGTGGGGGCAGCTTGTGGGAGTTAAGGAAATGAGAGAGGACAGAGCATGACACCAAAGCCAAGCCACTTCCCCTGGCCTTTGTCACCTTTTACCTCGTCCCACTGTGGGACCCCCTAAGACCCAGGGCCAGTTTACTCCCAAACTTGTAAATCCTTTTGTCTTCACTACCCCTGCATGGTCTCCCTGGGGGAGGTGAACCATTAGCAACAACAGGCTCACCCTCGGCCCATCTCAATCTTCCTCCTAATGATGCCATGGCAGATGTACACTGGGAATGCCGGGGACAAGGCAGGCTCTGCCCTTCTCAGCTGCTAACCTGTGGGTTACAGAACTGCTGGGGATAAATGTGCACAAAGTGGTGGGCACCTCCTGATTGGCTTCAGGAATGCTGTTCTGAGATGGTGCTTTGGGACCACCATGGCTCAACCCATCTCACTCTCCCAGTGAAGGTCTGGGTTCTGAGCAGCTGGCCATCGTAGGTCAGTATTAATGCCGAGACCGTTCTGCAGCTGTCTTCAGTGTGCCTGTGCATGTTGTCAATGGTGGCTGTTTAGTGAGTGCATTAGTGTCCCTGCTTGCCATGGGGCACAAATTTTAAAAATGGGAGGTTAACCCTGCAGCTTAGGGATTCTGGAATGGAAAACAGCTCTGTGGCCTACAGATGCTGAACACCATTAATAGTTCCAATTTAGTTTTGAAAAACAGATGTTTCAGTGAATTTTTCAGGAACATTTCATAATCATTTCCAAAAATTCTAGGAAAATGTTCTTTAGGGATGAATTATCTTATTGCCTCAAGGTCAGCTGATCAGTCACTCACTCAGCACTTACTGGACTTTCCCTTAGGAGAAAAATCAAGAGTTCTCGCTTTCCAAGAATTTACTTTGTCAGAGGTAAAAAAAAAATGTGCAAAAAAAGATACTTAGGCTTGGCTTGGCGCCTGTGGCTCAAGCGGCTAAGGCGCCAGCCACATACACCTAAGGTGGCGGGTTCGAATCCCCAGCCCGGCCTGCCAAACAACAATGATGGCTGCAACCAAAAAATGGCCGGCCATTGTGGCGGGCGTCTGTAGTCCCAGCTACTTGGGAGGCTGAGGCAGGAGACTCACTTGAGCCCAGGAGTTGGAGGTTGCTGTGAGCTGTGATGCCATAGCACTCTACCCAGGGGGAAGCTTGAGGCTCCGTCTAAAAAAAAAAATAAAAATAAATAAAAAAAAAAAAAGAAAGATACTTAGGCTAGACAAATGACCCAAATTGTAAGGTGTGAGAAATTCAAAACTAGAGAACCCTAATAACAACTACATCTGTGAAAGGCATTCTTAACAGGAACTAAGACTATAGCTTTTTTATAGAATTAAAAACAGCAGGTGGAGAGGTGGTGGTCAACTAGGCCAAACAGTCCTGGTTTGTTTCGGAGAAGCAAAGTCTTCCAAGCCAGTTAAGTTTTTAAGCGCTACAAGGGTGTTCATGTATGCAACTCCCAAAAAGGATCTGATTACGGTAGAGAACCCTGCAAGCCAGATCGGGAGTCAGGAGCAAATTAAATACGGAGGGTGCCCAAAAAACATATACACATTTTAAGAAAGGAAAAAGCTACATTGAAATTGTAACGCTCAATATACACTGATGGAAAGAATGGATGTAAGTCATGTTTGACTTCTGCAATTACAAGAAGGTGCTCAAAATATGTACATAAAATATATAATACATAGATAGCAGCTCATAATGTGTATACATTTTTTTGACACCCCTGGTATATGTACCTCTGGGCAAATTAAAACCTTTGGGCTCTCTCCTTATGCTTTTAAATAGGTTTGACAGGCTGGGCACAGTGGCCCATGCCTGTAATCTTAGTACTTTGGCAGGCCAAGGCAGGTGGATCACATGAGCTCAGGAGTTGGAAACCAGCCTGAACAGAGTGAGACCCCATCTTGAAAAAGAGCCAGGTGTTGTGGCAGGTGCCTATAGTCCCAGCTACTTGGGAGGCTGAGGCAAGAGGATTACCTGAGTTCAAGAGTTTGAGGTTGCAATGGCACTCTACCCTAGGGTGACAGGTGAGACTCTGGCTTAAATAAATAAATAAATATGATAATATTGTCTGGCTCTATCACAAGATAGTAAATTAGACCAGAGAGAGTGCTTTGAAAACTATGAAAGGTTCTCTACCTGTGAAATTCCAGATTTAAAAAAGCCAAAAAGGAAACTTATGACAAAAGCAGGCCTGGGGCTTTGCCCACAGAAATGCAGGGGACAGAAATGAGCTCAGGAAACCTTGTCCCCCAATACTGAGAGGAGGAGGGAGGCGTGCAAGATAAGTGGGTGGAGGCTCTGGGGTACCCCTAACTGCAAAACAAGACTTTGACCCAGTACTGAGGAGGCAGAGGCCTAAAGATGTTTAAGCACCGTTCTGGGCTGGAATCCTGAAGGAAGTTGGGGCTCTCATTTGTGATGCTGCCCCATCTTCCTGAACTATGGAAACTTAATGTTCCCTCTCTGCACAAGTCTGACACCCCGTGTTTCAAATGCTTTCTCTTGATTCAGCCAGTTCATAGCTGTGCCATCTTTCTTGTTTTAAAATTACAGTTAAGTATAAAGAACAGAGGCAACCACATATCCTTTTGATGTATTTCCTCTTAGGCTTTTGTGTTCTAGGGAGTCTGCAGAAGCTGAGCTCCTACTGCAAATAATTCTGCAGCTTAGTTTTTTCTTATTTAAAAACTCTTCAAAATATTGTAATGATTAGGTGCTCAATAGCTACTTACTGAAAACATTCTGGCTAGCATCTGTGCCATAATTCACTTATTTATTCATATATTCACTGTGGATAAACCAATCTCTAGCTTTTCAGCATGTCTACCCACATGCTGATTTATTTGCTCAAGAGCTGCATTTCTTGATTCCTGCATCAGCCTTTAGGGCAGGGTCTCTTGTGTAGTGCCCCATCATGAATCCACTAGAGAGTCATATTTTTTGTTATTTGTGAAACTGATTTAAAAGATAGAATCCTAAATGATTTGCCAGTTCAGATTCTAAACCCTCTAAGCTTAATGAAGTGTCCCCTGGTTCCCAGCAGTGCCATGACCAATGTTCACCATTTAACATGCACCTCGGGGCCAGGGCCAGGGCCTTACTTTGCTTTGTATGGGCCCCCATACCTAACAGTGTGTATGACACATCAAATGTCTGTTGGTTACTTTGCAAAGCTCAGGCCTCCAAGAGGAACAAAACACTCTCTCCAGCACCAGGTCTCTTTCTGGGGAGACCAGTCTGTTGGGAGTGCAGCCTGTCCTGTCTCCTGTGACAGGATGCCTCCTCCAGGCATCCACGAAGAATAGCTGGGATAATCCCCCAATTAGGGTAATGAATAATTTTAGGCACAAAGCACTCTGTCTTCTATCAGTACCTCCTTATTTCAACGGACTAACATTTGCCTTTTCAAGGAACTTCTTAAATTTTAACTTTTGTGGGTCTATAGCAATTCCTTAAAGACCAATTTCAGGTTTTCCTCTTCCCTTCAAGGATTGCTAAATGAATGTCTTTAATTTCCCAATGCCAAAGCAAAGCAAATGACAAACTGCTTTCACAAGAAAATAAAATTGGCTAAAACCAATTTAGGTTTCCATTGGTAAACATATAATATCTTTGTCCTTAATATGACTGTCTTCTAAAAGAATATGCCCCACCAAAGGACCTGTTGTCATAGCTTAATTTTGGGGATGTGTTTTCTAACATGTAACTCTTAGAAAGCTAGGAAACACAGCTGGCCTGGCCACCTGAAAAGCTTTAGTCCATCTTGCCCAAGCATCGGATGAGAAATAGTAGATCAGCGGTTCTCAACCTGTGGGTCCTGAGCCACAGGAACTGTATTAAAGGACCACAGCATTAGGAAAGTTGAGAACCACTACAGCAGATGGAAATATTATTAACATTAATCTGTTTGTATTCTAAGCATTTTTTTTCTAGTTTAGTGTGACGGATACAGACCATTAGGATAAATAGTTTATATTTGTCAGGTAAAGTCTAAGTTGTAGTTGTGCCCCTCACCTAGGAAGTGTGTCCTATACATTTAGGGGGTGCCTGTTAGGTGAGAGTGCCCCAATCTCTCTCTCTTCCTCCTTCCCCAACTTAGTTGTGTTTTTCTCTCATGTTTGTTAGTCTGCTGACATATTAGCATCGAGTACATTAGATACTTGCTTCTCTAATCTTGTAATACTTAGCAGAATGTTCTCCAACTCCATCCAGGTTAATACAAAGGATGTAAAGTCTCCATCTTTTACTATTAATTTTTTTTTTTTGAGACAGTCTCACTTTGTCACTCCTAATAGAGTTCCGTAGCATCACAGCTCATAGCAACCACAAACTCTCGGGCTCAAGTGATTCTCCTGTCTCAGCCTCCCAAGTAGCTAGGACTACAAGTGCCTGCCAGCAACTTGCTCAGGCTGGTCTGGAACCTGTGAGCTCAGGGCAATCCACCTGCCTCGGCTTCCTGGAGTGCTAGAATTATAGGAATGAGCCACAGCACCCACCCTATTAATTCTTCAAATGGGTGCAATGATGCTAAATTTCGGATCCAGTATCTTTTTTTCTTTTTTTCTGGAAATAAGCTAATGCTATTGCAAACTCATTTTTCAGCTGGACCCAGAAAAATGGACCTACCTTTTTTTTAGGCTACAAACTCTGCTGAGGTCACTACTACAGAAATATGTGGCGCCAGAAGTACAGACAGGAAAAGAAATGTGCAATTTTTTTCCCTAAGCAATTAGCTATGAATAAAATGCAAAAATACTTTACTCACCCCCACAGGGAAACTGTTTTCTAAAAGTTTCCTTTGTTGATCTTAGAATTAGACATTTGAAGGTTTGTTCTACTTTGAATATGTGGCAACAAAATGTCACTCCATAAATCATTTTGGAAAAACAATGTGAATTAGAAAATGTAACAGTTACAAACAGCAACTGAAAGTGTTGAATGGGACAAACTGAGATGGCAGAGATAGCTGGACAGTAAAGTTACTTCTGCAAACGACTGATTGCAAAATAGTATCTCTAAAATTTCAATTACAGGTACTGGTGGTGAAACCAATCATTGCGTGTTAATGTTTTACATCAATGTAGAAATCAAAGAACTTAAAATACTACCTACAAAACTGATAAAAATAAATTGAAAAGTGGGAAGGACGATAGGTTTAAACTACCAAAAGGACAAAATAAAAGGAGACAGTGAATTTAACAAACACAGTTAGAGGAAGTTCCATACATGTTCAAAAAAAAAAAAAAAATGGCAGAACAAAACAAAAAAGGGAGGCAATGCGGGTGGATAGCTTGAGCTCAGGAGTTCCAGACCAGCCTGAGCAAGAACAAAGAACCCATCTCTACTAAAAATAGGAAAAGCAGCTGGGCATTGTAGAGGGGGCCTGTAGTCCCAGCTACTTGGGAAGCTGAGCCAAGAGGATCACTTGACCAAGAGTTTGAGGTTGCTGTGACCTGTGACACCACAGCACTCTTAGCCTAGGCAACAAAGACTCCATCTCAAAAAAAAAAAAAAAAAACCTTAATAAGATTCTTTGACTAGATTTTTACCAAATCTCCTATATCTCATCATTCTGCTGGGATTATATAGTTGCTATGCAGCAAAAGATTCCATAGGAATGAGAATGAGTCCATGCCCCTCCTTAATGAACTCTAGACAGTTATCTCTCCTATGCCCATAATACCAGTCAATTTATACATATTACCTCATAAGGCATGCATTTCTACATCCTTTAAAAAAAAAAACTGAGTTCAGAAAAGTTAACATGCCCAAGTTCACAAAGTCATGTTTATTATTATATTAATAATTCCACAAATACAGTAAGTAGAACCTCTGTAAGTTGACTACCCAAGGGACTGTAACAAACTGGTCAGCATGCAGAGGTGGGCAACATAAGGAACTCGGCCTCTGCTGTACTTATAAACACATGTGGTACATGACCAGTCTATGAAAATTAGGTCAACCTGAGATGGCCAATGCAGGGAGGTGGTCAACTATGGAAGTCCTACTGGGTCGGACAACAAAGTCCACAGCTTTTCACATCTTTCTAATAGGAGTTCCAGAGCGTCCCTAAGCAAATCTCCAGGCTCCCTGTTATAACTCACCATGGTGGAATCCAAGCCATCTGGACTCTGCCACAGCTCTGCTGCTGGTTACCTCAGACAAACCTCCAACCCTCTGGCCTCAGCTCCCTCCCTACAAGGTGAAGGGGGTGCCCTGCATGGGTCCTGGCTTCTGACTGTAACAGCTGGGTTCAATGGGAAAAATCCAGTTTTACCCAATCTTTAATATTTTTTTCCTTTTACTAAGCACATATACCCAATATACTTGTAACACATCTTATTAGCCACAAAATAATTCAAGCATCACTATGATTAATTAGACAAAAGCATTTTATTTCACAGCCATAAAGGGCAGATCTACTAGGGATCTCTTTCTAGAGGCAGTTTTCATGGTGATCTGACAGAGGGAGAGTTGTTCATCTTTAGTTTAGCTTAAACATCACATCTTAGAAGTTTTTTCTCCCAGCCCACACGCCTCTTACCCACAGCAGAAATCTCAGTCCCTCTTCACTGAAAGGTGCAGACTTTTGGTCCCTAATACCTCCCCACACCCTTTGATTACCGTTTCTAGGATTATCGGTTCTGGCTTTCTAGATATGAGCCCCTAGGTGGCATGAAACCATCTCACCCCTATATCAATGCCTGGCACATAATCAGAATTCAATACATGCTTCCTGAATCCAGAATTTTCTTTCTTTGAAAGGCAGGCAGAGAAGAATTTAGGTGATCTGTGTGCTTCGTGGCTCACAAGACCCCACCAAATACACACCAAGTAGAGGCCTGTCTCATTCGCACAAAAGACCTGTTCCTAAAAGAGATTTATCAATTGATTTATCTTGCTAATATTTTCCAAGAATTGAACCTCAATTTCACATGTGGCCTTGCCTTACATTTTTCTTTAACAATCTGTATACCCTTTTACACCTGACATCAATGGATACTTCAATACACTATACCCTTATAACTAAAAAAAAATTTACAGGTTTTTTTTGTTTGTTTGTTTTTAAAGAGACAGAATCTTACTTTGTTGCCCTCAGTAGAGTGCCCTGGTGTCATAGCTCACAGCAAGCTCCAGCTCTTGGGCTCAGGCTATATTCTCTTGCCTCAGTCTCCCAAGTAGCTGGGACTATAGGCACCTGCCACAATGCCCAACTATGTTTTTCATGTTGTTGTTACAGTTTGGCGGAGCTGGGTTCGATCCTGCAACACTTAGTATATGGGGCCAGCACCCTACTTACTGAGCCACAGGCATGGCCCTACATGGTTTTTTTTTAAAAGAAAAGAAAATGTGTGTGCAATGCTACCATGGTGGCTACTTGTCATTATTCCTTTGTCAAAACTTACAGAATCTAGAACACCGAGAACAAACCCTAAGGTAAATTACAGACTCTGGGTGGTCATGATGCCTCAAGTTTAGGTTCATGATCATAACAAAAATGCTATCCTGGCATGGGGATGTGAACAGAGAGGGAGGTTGTGCCTGTGTGGGTACAAGGTGTACATGGGAACTCTCTATACTTTCTGCTCAGTTTTGCTGTGAAACTAAAGCGGCTCTAAAAAAAAAAAAAGTGTCATGACCTCCCAGCGTGGCAAGTAGTTCATGCAGCAGTAAAATGTCAGTTCCAGGATGTCACCTGGTAGCTGCTAGGCCTTCCACAGTGCTGTCTGAGCCCGTTCTATGAAGAGATGGCGGCTCTTGACAATTACTACCCCAGGCCTCTAGCACTTACTCCTGGGCTAACTACAGGGCCCCTGCCAGGCCCAGATGAGAAAGTCCTGAATCCTCTTTCCTATTATGCCCCACCAGCACCTGTCCCCAGTGCCAATGCAACTGCTGTGCCGATGGCCTGTCTCCTCTTTCCACCACCCTGTTCAGATACATTGTCCTTCCAGCAACTCAGCTGTCCTATAACGCCAGTGCCCTGACCTGGCTTTTCTGGGGGAACCTGTGGCTGCTGGGACACCCTGTAGGATGCGGCTACCTCTGTCTCAACTGCGGAGCTGTTCTGGGCATTTACAAGCATTTGTAGAACTCCGGCAGGACATGGAAGGAGGTGGTACTGCAGGAAGTCCCTTCTGACTCTCGTCCAGCCCTGACTCTGGTGGAGGTTCTGTTCCCAGGGGCTCATTTCTCCAGGGGCCCCTATTTTTGTGTCTTCTTTTGGGGGAGGTAGAAAGGAAATGTCATAAAACTAACAAACCTCCAAAGCCCAGAAACTGCTGCTTGGAGTCACACACAGGACACGCAAAGACATTTTCAGTGAGTGCTGGTTTCAAAGGGTTCCTGCCTCCCCGTGACCCTGAGTCACCCCATCTAACTGTGATCACGCCCCCATCTGAATACCTTCTGTGTTTTGCTCCTATTCCTGCCTCAGTGGGCTGTTCTTGTGCTTTCAAACTGAGAAGGCTCCGGTTGCCTTATTTTTGAGGCTGTTCTGCTGGCAACACAGCTGAGCCAGTGTCAGCATCTGCCATCTTATCCACCTATTCCTACCTGATAACAAAATCTTGCCTTACAGACTTTGGGGCTTGGCTCTTAGATTCTATAATTGTAGACTTTATTAGCACACATAACTCGCTTTAGTTTTTTAAAAATGTTGTTTTAAGTGCAAGAAGAGGCTTTTAACACCCACTAGAAACATATCAACGAAGCCATCAGTGTATGCTGGGTTTAGCCTCAGTCTGCTTCTCCTGATTCTTTGTGCCGGATCCTCAGCACCACTTTACATGAGGGGACTTTTCCCCCCCGCTGTTCCTGTATTAACAGCTGTTCTGATCTCCTTTTGGTCTTAACCACCTTTGGACATAATTTGGAAAGGAGGGCTTTATAAAACCACGTTCTGTAACCATGTAACTGGTATTGTTTTCCCATTTACCAACAAACGATCGATTTTTTTGTTAACAGAAAAAGAAGTGGAGAATCCACTTGCTGCCTTTACTTGGGGTTAGTGTGGTTCTTAAAAACGTCCATCGCCAAACTCCGGAAGTGGGGATCCATTTGGGTTCCCAGTGGTGGGTTTAGAAAGATGAGGGACGGTGCCTTTGAGTCCCGCGGTGCTGGAATGCTTAGAAACCAGACTATTTCAAAGTCATTTTAAGTTGGGTTTTATTTTCAGAGACACAGTTTGCTGGAAGACCCAATATCCAGGACTCAAGCAGGAAGCCAGAGCTCTACTTCAGCTGCTGCGTGGTCTTGGAAATCAAGACAGAGCTGGGCATGGCTTCTAAGAGTCCCCATTTTGATAATAAATTGGCATGGAGAACTCATGTGAATAATATTAAAGAGAAATAAAACCTAGACCACAAATGCAAATCTGTACATTGGTTGAAAATGATCATCATAATCATTGATCTACTTTATTCCTTTAATGTTTTGAAAATTCCAGTAATTTTCTGCATTGAATACAGATACTACATAGTACTATGTTATCTATTTTAAAAAATAAAGTCTTTTGTTCACTCGGTGAAAAATTTATCACCAAAAAAAGTGTCATGGAATATGAACACTCCCTTAATATGAGTGTTTGTTTGCTTTTGTTCGCTTTTTTATTTTTGCGGAGCCAGGTTTGAACCCGCCACTTCTGGTATATGGGGCTGGCACCCTACTCCTTTGAGCCGCAGGCACCACCCAATGTGAGTGTTTGAACCATGTTATTCATCCGAAAAATCATTATCTATGAGTGCCTAAAAATTCACTAGATGGAGTTTTCCCATGAAAGATACTTTTTAATCTTCCAAATTCATTCTCCTTTCCTTTTTTGAGACAGGGCCTTTCTCTGTCTCAAGACATTTTTTCTATAAAAAATTAGCTGAGTCTGGTGGCACATGCCAATAATCCCAGCTACTTGGGATGCTGAGGCAGGATGCTCACTTGAGCCCAGGAATTTGAGGCCGCAGTGACTTACTTAGGATGATGCCACTGCACTCCAGCCGAGGCAAAAGAACAAGACTGTCTCATAAATAAATACATATATACATAAAAACCTTTTTAAATTTCTTAACCAGCTTTGATAGCTTATAAATCCAACTCTGAAAAGCAACAAAAGGAAAAGAAACCTAAGTGCCCTCAATGTGTGTTCAGGAAGCAGAAAGGACGTGCTCTCTGTCCTGTCTCCAGCTTCAGTACTGGATTCTGCACCAGCCCTACTCTGCCAGATTCTCCACTTGCCTGTTCCACTTCGTTTTCATTTCTACAAATGTCAATTGTTTAGGAATCTCCATTCTTCTACCAGACTGCGTTCTTCCATCAGTTCTATCTGCCTTCCCACACTCCAATTCCTCCTCTTTTCCCCCTTTCCTAAATATAATTCAAAGAATCAAGAGCCTTTTTGTAAGATGATAAACCCCTTCTGATTGGTTTAAAATTCTGCTGCGTGCTGAGGATTTCTGAAATGTCATGAAGTTTCCAAAGGCCAGGCTCAATCTGATACTTGTCTGTAGGCCAATAGATTTGATTGAAAACATTTGGCACATAATTAAGGGTTCTTGCCTTCAGTGTGTGGCTCTGTCTTTTAATATGTAGAGTGCATGATTATTCATCTGGGAGAAAAATATACTCTTGAGGTGGCTCAAAAGCTCATTTGATGAAATGTAAAGTCGAGTAAGAAACCGTTAGCCTGACGGCCACTTGAATGGCTTAAAAGACTCCCAGGTGCTGAATAGGAAATGGAGAAATTATACAAAGTTTATCTGGACACACAGGGGTGAGGAACTAACTAAAAGCCAATGGTGGAGACATCCAAAGACTACAAGACATAAAATACAAAAAATTTTCCTATGAAATGTGACCACCTGACTAACCTGGAGGGAAGCTAAGAGTCTCCATGCCCAGGCCGTGAGTGGAAGGCATGCACCTGTGTCGCTAGGGACAAGCAGTGCCACTCTGCAGTCCCCACACAGTTCTGCAAACGTCCAGGGTATGTGGGGTGCAGGGCAAGGAGAGACAGGAGGCAAGTCACAGCTCACAGCAACCTCAAACTCTTGAGCTTAAGAAATTCTCTTGCCTTAGCCTCCCAAGTAGCTGGGACTACAGGCACCTACCACAACGCCCAGCTTGTTAAGTATGTTGATGATAGCAACAGGAGAAATGTTTTGTGTTTTAAAATATGAAATCTTATGCCTGTATTTCTCTGTACTTGCCCTTTTTTAAACTACGGCATACAGTATAGGTCAATCCTACTCCACTGGTCCCACTCAGTTATAATTACTTCAGAGATAAAGGCACAGAATTTATTTGGCTATTCCACTCCTGAAGGTCATTCACTTTGCCTCCAATGTTTTGATGTGACATATAATGATGTAATAAATGTATTTTTATGTACAGTAGGACCTCTATGAACTGACAACCCTAGGGACTATACCAAACTGGTTAACACAAGGAACTGGGCCTGCTGTACTGATACGTACATGTGGTACATGTCTGGTCTATGAAAATTAGGTCAACTTAAGGAAGTTCTACTGTATACTTTATTAACCAGCACTTTCATTTCTTTGGAATAGATTGTTAGGAGTGAGGCCATGAGATCAAAGGCTCCATATATTTTTAATTTTGACAGCTATTTCAGATGGCCTTCCAGAAAGACTCTTCAACGTCTTGATAGGTTTCTCATAAATTTGACCAAGTAAAGGTTGACTCATCCCCTACTCTTGAGGAAAAAAATTTAATAGTCATTGAACATGGAACACAGTGTAATTATTCTCTCCAAACTCCAGTAAGGTTCTGGGCCATTTTCTCTCTTCTCCTCATGTTGCAGCAACACTCTCAGCTAATCATTAACATGACGTAGGGTGACACAGAAAAAAAAAAAAATCTACAAAATTTCCCACCCTGAATTTCAAATAAAAATGTTAAGCACTATAATGACTTTAAAATATGTCAATAAGACTTTCTGATTTCAACTGCTTTTTATGTTGCCCATCTAAACTCCAGGGAGGAAAACAGACCTGCTATAAAAAAGTCATGAGAGGGGTGGTACCTGTGGCTCAAAGGAGTAGGGGGCCGGCCCCATATGCCAGAGGTGGTGGGTTCAAACCCAGCCCCGGCCAAAAAACTGCAAAAAAAAAAAAAAGTCACGAGAGAAACCATGACCTTTCTAGGTCTCTTTCCCTGATTTACCAAAGAAAAGAACAATTTTTTAATGTGGCAGGAAGGCATTAATTAGAAACCTGTTTTTAAAAATTACCCATCTGAGAAGGTATGATCAAATACCTAAGGAGAACCACGTAGCAGCTCTAGAATTCTACTCAGGAGGCAATTCCAAGCACCCAGGCAAACTCAGCCACTGTGTCGACATCTTGCAGTTGGCTTATCATCAAAAGCTTTCTTCAGCCTGCACGAACCCCAACCACAGATCCTCTCAAGTACTCCCCACACTATTTCCGGCACCTAAATTTTTTTCTGCAGAACTGTTGAAGTAGTCAGTTGCATTTGATAAGCCCTACCTCTCTGCTCCCTGAACACACACTTTCCTATTATATTTGGAGTAAGTTTTTACCAGTCCTATGCTGATAAGAATAGTATGCCAGTACAGCATCACAATAGTCAACATTCACATCTCTTTAAGAAAGTGGATCATGGCTCGGCGCCTATAGCTCAACTGGCTAAGGCACCAGCCACGTACACCTAAGGTGGCGGGTTCGAATCCCCAGCCTGGACTCGCCAAACAACAATGACGGCTGCAACCAAAAAATAGCCGGGCGTTGTGGCGGGCACCTGTGGTCCCAGCAACTTGGGAGGCGGAGGCAGGAGACTCGCTAGAGCCTAGGAGTTGGAGGTTGCTGTGAGCTGTAATGCCACCGCACTCTACCCAGGGGGACAGCTTGAGGCTCTGTCTCAAAAAAAAAAAAAAAAAGAAAGTGGATCATTGGCTGATGCCAATCCATAGGGGCATATTTAAAAAGGACAGGTGAACCCATTCACTACTTTCTTAGTAAACCTTAAATACATTGACAATAATTATACTAAATGGAAAGGAAACATACTGATAGTTCCAACTCACAGATTATAACTTGGTAAAAACAGTAATGTGTTGACTGCACAGAAATCCTTCATCAGGTTCAGTTTAATACCTTCCACAATCATGTTTAAAGACCTTATTTTAACCAGGTAAAAGTGGGTGCTCATGGTTTCACATGATGCTTAAAAGAGCAAGATCTTGGGCCAAGCGTGGTGGCTCATGCCTGTAATCCTAGCACTCTGGAAGGCCCAGGTGGATTGCTTGAGCGCAGGAGTTCAGATCAGCCTGAGTAAGAGCAAGACTCCCATCTCTACTAAAACTAGAAAAAGTAGCTGGGTGTGGTAGTGCATGCCTATAGTCCCAGCTACTCTGGAGGCTGAGGCAAGGGATCACTTGAGCCCAAAAGTTTGAGCCATGACACCATAGCAACTATACCCACAGTGACTGAGACTCTGTCTCCAAAAAAAAAAAAAGAGCCAGATCTTGAACAGGGTAGCAAAAAAATTAGTGTGTTCTATTAAATGCCATCAAATAACCTTAAATTAATTTCTCACATGGAAAAAAGAAAGCAACTAGCCAAGTTTTTGATGTGTGTATTCAAACACAACACACCAGTCTGCAAATAGTATATAATTATGTCATAGTATATCACATAATTATAGTGGCAAACACCTTAAGATTCTACTTTAAGTCCCTTGGCTTTGAATGTGTTGTTTTTGTTCAAAAGTTTGAAATGGGAGGCTCGGCGCCTATAGCTCAACTGGCTAAGGCGCCAGCCATGTACACCTAAGGTGGCGGGTTCAAATCCCCCGGCTGGACCCGCCAAACAACAATGACGGCTGCAACCAAAAAATAGCCGGGTGTTGTGGCGGGCACCTGTAGTCCCAGCTACTTGGGAGG
>CAUYTI010147568.1:0-23996 GCA_963575145.1 Galago senegalensis
AATAGCTGGGCGTTGTGGCAGGTGCCTGTGGTCCCAGCTACTTGGGAGGCGGAGGCAAGAGACTCGCTTGAGCCCAGGAGTTGGAGGTTGCTGTGAGCTATAATGCCAGGGCACTCTACCCAGGGGGACAGCTTGAGGCTCTGTCTCAAAAAAAAAAAAGAAAGAAAGAAAAGAAAAGAGCTTCAATGTATCCATTAGACGAGCTAAGCTGTCACCCTAAAGTTGCAGTCAAATGACCAACACTGAATTTATTTTCTGCCTCTACAGTTTCTCTCTTCATTTTTTTTTAATGAGTACATTAACAGAAATTGTAATTAAGAAAATAAAGTAATGCAGGGGAAAAAATAATGTTTGAACACTTGTCTCCATGCATATTAAGCAAGTTTGTAAACTGAGTATTATTTCAGCTGACGTTTGCGTTAGTACATGTAAAAGGCTTAGCTAGTTATATTCTAATGACCCAATGTTGTTAACTTGTCAGCTTTGATGAGAATATGAAAGTGCTGTGGTTTGGGTTTGAATATTAATATTCTTTGTAGACATTTGAAACATCATTTAAATGATCATATCTATTTGTTTAGAATTATGACAAATAGTAAACTCATTCATAAGCATGAGGAAAAATTTCTTCCCCCAAATAGGAAGAGTTTTAGTTCCCTATGCTAAGGAAAAACAAACAAAATACTTCCCAATATATCACTTTTGAGACCTAGGCATGCAATGACTTTCTATTCACATTAATGTTTGCAACAATGAAATGGAGAAAATCATTAATCATCCCAATAATCAATATTATTGATTAGTCATGCCAATATTCAGACCGATAAACACAGGGACATGTGTAAGTTCACATTCCCTAAACTTGAATTCTACCCTTAAGCAGCCCCTGCAGACCTGAGAGGAACATTTAATAACAATGAAGCGTGACTACATCGTGTTTTACCTTTCTGATATTTGACTCCTAATTCAATATGGAACACGTCGTGGCTGTGATTTGCATGGAAAGACTTCCTGTTATGCAGGAGGTATTAACCTCAGTCGATAATTTTACCTTCAGCTATCTCATATCCACTCTTAAAACATGGATCCAATTATAGCATTGAAAAGAAATACCCTAAATATATCTGACAGCCAAAATGACCCACAAAAATATGAATGCATACAGCATACGCCAAAGGGAAAAAAGAGGAAATGTTTTGTCTTTTATCTGAGTTAATTATAACATTTAGAATATTACAAATAAATCAATTATATTTCATGCATTTAAAAGGCAAATGTAAAATATTCCAGAGAAAGGCTCTTAATTTCAATGTGAAATATCCAAATTATTTCCACATGACAATGAGCAATTAGATGGCAGAATCTACAAATACTTACATGTGGTCTAAGACTGTTTATTAACAGTTAAAAATATTATCTTCAGGAAATACACAGAGGCCAAAGTTAATCAAGTTTTACTTGGACAATTTTTTTAGGAACCTTTCACCATCAGCCATAATTTATCCTGATAGACTCAGAGATTGGTCAGGTAGTTCTTCTCCTTCCTTGTACCTCTTTGTTCTCCCTTCTCCACCTCCTCCTCCTCTAAATCTCATGGGTTTACCAGCTAAGGAGTGTGGAAACCATTTGGGATTACCAAGTCTAGGAGTGTGGCTAAATCATGAAGTATCAGAGAAAATATATTCAGTTTTGTAGACACGTCTCCTAGTCAAAGATGCGTTTCTATTTCTACTTGATTCTATACTTTCATAAATCGATTTTGATGTTACTTCTGAAATCCTACAAGATGAATTAGGACAGAGGAATGAGTCAGTTGACTAATGTCTATTTTATCCAATGACAGGCAACTATTGTGGCAAGCAAACTATTCTAACAAGTTACAAGGTGCACATAGGATAAAAACAGAGACAAATATGGCCTTTAGTTTTTAAGTCAGTCTGTTTTTGAGACAAGGAAATGAAGTTTTCCAAAATGTCCCTTTTTGGTACTAGTAGATTAGCATGAAAGTCTTTATTCTTCAGTCTATACTTAATATACTGCTTCAACCATAATCCAATTCCTGGTTAGAGTTGTACATTCCAAAAATGTCTCGTTGTGTCTTAGCGTTTCAAAATCCTAAACAACAAATGGTACACATTTTCTGACCATCCTCAAACATTTTAAAATAATTATTTTAATTATTCCTAATTTTAAAATGTATTATTCTCTTCTCAAGCCACTGGAGTCGGAATTGTATCTTTCCCTTCTCACCAATATTATTATTTTTTAAAGACCAGTAACTTCCCTAAAAACAGTTGTCTCCAAGTGGCTTATCCTGGGGGCAGCAGTCAGGATGTGACTGAGCATTGAGGAAACTTCCTAGGAAACTGAGGACATATGACAATCCTAAATTCATAACTACTTTCTTCCAACTTTCTTCACGTAGTAGTATATTACAGCAACAGAACTTTCACAAACATTCTTTCTTCAAGACAGTATAACGAAATGCAGTATGAAATCTGAGATGGGGCTTGGGAGATGTCATGGGGAGGTGGTAAGAGGACCTCATTCTCCCAGAAGCCACCTTTGCCACCTCAGAGGCTGCCTGAAGTTACAAGGCTGAGCAGTTTTGCATTCCTGGGAGGGATGACGATTTAAACTTCTATTATTCCTGACTGGAGGTCACATGTAATATAGTTGTTGAAAGCATAGAAGGGGGATAGAAAACCTATGAAAATACTGATGCTAAGAGTGAGATGGACAAAAGTTAGCTAAGAGGTGATCAAGTAGCTACAAGACGTTCTCTTCACTTCCCAAATTTGCCAGCATTTAAGGGACAACTGGAAATTCTTAGCCACACAACAGTTTTAATTTTATCAGAAGGGCATGCTTTTTATTTTAAGAAATCACTCAGTAATAGTGTTCAAAAGAAAAGCGGTGAGAATGTGGGGGACTTATTAGTCAGGGCTCTGCGACTCACTCCCTGTGGGATCCAGGGAAGTCACTCACCCTCTCTGGACCTTGGCTTTCTTCATGGATAAAATGGGAACAATAATACCAGCTGTGCTCACCTCAGAGGGAGGCTGTAAAAATCCACTGAGACTGTAGGCAGTACCAAGTCAATAAATTACATAAACAAATGTATATTTTCAGTTGATGGGTGTGTAGGATGAGTGCTAGGAAGTGCTCCCACTCACTGTCAATGAAGTTAATTTCCATGGTACCAAAAAAAAAAAAAAAGGAAAAAAGTCATATCCTTAGTTTCTTGCTCCTTAAAATATTGAAAGAACTCCTAACAGGTTCAGAAAGAAAAATATTATTAGCATGCGGGGAAAAGCCCTTTTATTAAACCTTCTTGTAGGTTTAAACTCCAGGTACACACCTGCTTGCAAGGATTATCTAGCTGAGGAATGCCATTTTAAAAGAGAGAAGTTGTTCTTTGATCATCTTCTCAAAGAATTGTTCATTCCTATCACAGAAGTGGGGAGGGCAGCCATCCAGGGACACTTTGCTAAGGAGCACCATGTGGTCTGAGAAGTTAGTACTTACAGTACCTGATTTGTTCCAGGATCACTGGGCAGTTATCAATGCTGGAGGGAGTGAAACTTCCCCTCTGCATTCATATAGCTCTTGAACTATGTGGGACTTAAGGTAAAAAGTGCATTTAGAGGTCAGGAGCAGAGTCCCCAACTCCAGATGTTAATGTCTGAAAAAACCTGTAAATAGTTATTGAATGAAAACTTGACTGAGGATGCATATCAAAGAGGGGGGAGACAGAGAGAGGCTCCTCTTAGCAGATTTCATCCTCAAAGCAGGTGACCTGCTCTTTCCTAACAGAAAGGAAATCCTGCCAGCTTGAAAGCTGTCTCACCCCTTCAAAGGAGGTCAAGTAATGGGACTGGCCCTTGGGTACCAAGTAGCAGGCTGCATGGTTTAAGACAGGAGGTATTAGGAGACAGCAGAGAGGACAGCTGTCATCTGATAAAGAGTTCAGAAAAGAAGGTGCCAAGAAAGGAGGGGATGTTTGGATTATTTAAACCTGATAAGAAGAGGCTGAATGAAGTGTGATACATTAGCTGTGTGTGTGCCAAAGCATTCTTGGGGAAAGAGGACTTTATTTGGCACAGAAGATAATCAGGTGAGGCCACTCAAGACCAAATCCTGCCCTCCGGCTGTGACACTCCTAGACTTACCCTGCTGTCCTGGATTGAGGGAGTCACGAGTTCATCACTCTTGTCACTCTGTGACCTGTGTGTGGCTTGGGAAAGTCACAAGCCTGTTAGAAAATTGATGTAGAGGCCTGGAAGTCTGTGCATTTTAAGCAGGTTGAGAAAAACTGTGGCCAATATAATGATTCAGAGACTAAAATAAAAGGATAAAACAACTGATTCCTGGATTTGAAAATACTGAAGCTATTTATGGAAGAATGTGTGTTTGTGACTGTGTGTTTGTGTGTATGTTGGTGTAGAGCATGTCCCAAAAGCCTTTGTACAGTTTTTTGCTGAATTAAAAAAAATATGCTATACATTTACCCAAAAACTCTTGTGAGGATTTAATTCTATACATTCATTTTAGACTTAGACTAGTGGATGTTGAATAATGATTACTTTTAATTATTTGACTAAGCCCCTCTGATTAAAAACAGTAAAGGCTGATTGAAAACAACACATTGGATTTTCAGCATTTATAAAACTAAACAAATATAAAAAAAATTTTGGTTTCACATCTTGGTCAGCGGAAGGCAAAAATATTGTGTAGGTACCATGGATGTGAGGGCATGTGTGATCCTTAAAGTATAAACATCTGGGACAAGCAGAAATTCCAGGTAGTCTTTTAGACTTTGAGGCTTAAAGTTAAGGGCTTCAAAAAATAAAAGAGGACTCAGGCAATATCTGGGTTAGAGATGAAACAAACAGAATATTCCACTGAGGCAAATACATCATTTAAGAAAGAGTGAAGTTGGAAAATGGCAGGGCAAGAAAGGAGAGAGGGCTCAGGAGGGGCAGAAGGATCAGCGAGGCTGCTGGGGAGGGGAGGGATTATTGTCAACCCCCTCTTCATGTTGTCCCTTGCCCCATCAGGACGGCTCTATCACCAGCGTGTGTTCTCTGATGCAAACCTGGGGCCATCACCAAGTCTGGATACCCAAAGTACTCAGTTGCTTGAGAGAGCTTTATGACTCAGACTATGGGTAATTTTCTTCACATTCTAATCAGCCACCCTGGGCTATGGCTGAGCTTAGGCTCAGCTGTCTTTGACATTCAACCCAAATTCTCCTTTAGCACTGCTCTGGGGTTCTTGTTTTTGTCCCTCTGCTGTCTAGTGCTGAAACCCTACTTCCCAGACCTTTGGAAATTTAAAGGCATCTGAAAGCTAAGGAGCAGCCCCGAGAGATTCCTCCTTGTTGGTTCCCACACCCACTCCCACATTTCTGAATGAGTGTGGTTGGCTTCACTCTGCTGGGAGAAGGGCTCAGACTGTGCCAGGGACTCAGGAAGACACAGGTTCCCCCTCACACTGCTGGTGGGAGTGTGAATTGGTGTGGATGTATTGAAAAACAGTCTTGAAACTCCTCAAAATATCGCACAGTGTGGGCATGATCCCTAACAATTCTTCTCCTAGGTAAATGTCCAAGGGGGTGGGAAACATATGTCCACACAGAGACCTGCACACATGTCCACACAGAGACCTGCACACATGTCCACGCAGAGACCTGCACACATGTCCACGCAGAGACCTGCACATACTTGCTCTCAGTGGCCGTAGTCATATTAACCAAGAGGGAGAAAGTGCCCAAGGGCCCATCACCTAATGAACAAACAAGACATGGTACATCCATCCCACTGAACCTGAACTTCACGCAGCCACAAAAAGAACTAAAGTATTAACACACACTCCAACACAGACAAACCTTGGCTACATCATGCCAATAAAAGAAGCTGATGAAAGTGACCAACCACATGTGATTCCATGTTTATGAAATGTTATGAATAATGAAATCCATAGTGACAGAAACAGCTTAGAGATTGTTTGGGGCTGACGGAATGAGGGATGAAAGGAATGATAACAAAAAGGTATTGAATTATTTTCTTGAAGGCCTAAAAAAATGTTATGAAGTTGACTTTGGTGATGGATCTCCAACTCTGTGATATACTAATAATCATTGAATTACAGACTCAAAAAGGCTGAATTCTATGGTATAGGAACTGTATTTCAGTAAAACTGTTTTTATAGGTACTTAAAGAGAATAAATGCTCAAAGATGATTAGAGCAGGAGAGTGCAGGACAGAAGAGGCCAACATGTTTTTGGAGATGGAAATCTAGGATAAGTGGCTTAGCCAAGTGGATAAGGCACCCGAACTTCAGTTTGTACAGCAAACTCCCAGAAAACAGATGAATTGGTGGGTGAAAATAAGAATCGAAGGAATTCTCTGTCACCCTCATTGCATTTGTAGGGTTTCTCAGCTGTGTGTGTTCTCAGGTGTGAATAAAAGTTACTGCACTGCTTAGCTGAAGGAAAACAAATATTAGTGCTTTACATGAAGTGTTTCCGGTATTTATTACATTTCTGGTTTCTTTCTGGTGTGAATTCTTGGTCTGTATAAAGCTAAGCGCTGGGTCGGATTCTTTATCACACTTGTGGCATTTATAGGCCTTCTCTTCTGTGTGTGTTCCTAGGTATGAAGAGAAGTTCTGGCTGAAGTGTTTCCCACATCCATTGCATTTATAAGGTTTCTCCCTGATGTGTGCTCTTTGTTGCAAATACAGCTGTGTGTTCAGACACAACTATTTCCCATGTTCATTACATTTAAAAATTCTCTCTTTAGTGTGAGTTCCCCTGTGCTCAGGCCAGAGCCCTGACTACGTGTTTCCCACACACATGAACTCCTGTGCTTTCTCTCCTGGGTTTTCTCGTGTCATACCAGAGCAGGTAACGATATTCCCCCATTGATGGCATTGACATAGTTTCCCACCAGTGTAAATTTGCTCATGTTGATTAAAAATCACCCAGTCATGGAGGGCTTTTCCACACTGATTATAGACTCAGGATGTCATTCTTCTGTGAGTTGTCACATGTTGAGTCACTGTGCACCTGTGAATAAAACTTCTCCCCACACTCAATATATTCTGTGCGATCCTTTCCTGTTTGATATTCTGGCTTATGGAGAAAAGAGAAGAGGCATTTAGGGGATGACCCACATGCATTAAACTACCCGTATCTCTATGTGTGAGTGGATCAGTGACTTGGTCATAGTTTCTGGTGAGAAACAAACAGGACCATCGCTCTTCTGCACGCACAGAGATGTGCCTCTCAGTAGCCCCTCAGCTGCACAGACATTTATTTTATTGACTTCATTATGTCTCAAAGACAAGGTATAGAAGGTAGGTGGGATCCATGTGAGGAGTAACGGCACCATAGAAGAATTTTCCCCAGTGGACTCTTGTGCTTCTGGGGATTAACCACTGGTGTAAGGACATACGGGTCCACATTGCCAGGGCCCCTCCTGTCCCTCACTGACTGGGCTCTTCCTCATCCTCAGACCCACCCCACATTGCTGGGGTTCAGTCATTTTCAGTCTTCAGGGAAGTCTACTGTCATTTTTCCAAAAATTCCTCCCCCTGCTCCCCCTGGGAAATCATGTCTGATTTATAGAGTTGATTAATTCTTTGTGATAAAAGATATGTGAAGTCAGAACTCTGAGTTAAAAGCCAGAAATCATTTCCAAGTCTATGATAGGATATCACAGAACATTGAGTGAATAGTTCAAGGAGAACTCAAGGATGAACTTCAAAGGTTTTTGACTAGGGCAGAAAGAAAACCCTGACCCCAAGTCCTAACTGCAGATGTGCACGACCAAATTCACAAGGTGAAGAATATTCAGTGTTTTCAACAAGGGAAGAATTAAGCTTAAACGTTTCTACTAAATTTTTTTCTTAAAATAATTTTTAAAAGTAATCTACTACATATCAGCTCTGCCAGAAAAATCTAAGTTGTACGTTGCCTCTGACTCCAGGCTTAGTGCTTAGCAGAATAATTATGTATGAAATGTTTAATCTATTTATTAAATCATTCAAGAAATATCCATTGAGTTTTTTTAATGGTCCTGTGTATTAGAGATTGAATAAACACAAATATAAAAAATGTGGTCAGGATATTGTGTTCTACTGGGGCAACTATTGATACGTAAGCAAATAATCCAAGTACCTACAGGGAGTTGTAAGTGCTGTGAGAGGACCTGAATGAGGACTAGTGAGGAGAGGGATATGGACAGCTGGCTGTTCCTATGACTAAAAACTAACTGTGACAGGCTCATCAATCGCAAAAGCCAGATTAAAAATGAGCAAAGGCCCAAACAGACATTTCTCACAAGAAGACATTCAAATGACCAGTAAGGATAAGAATCAGTGCCCAACACCCCTAATCTACACAGACATGCAAACTGCAACCACAATGAGACATCACGTCAGCCCTGTGAGAACAGCGAGTACACCATCAAAATGATAAAGGGTAACAAGTGGGTGAGGTGGGGAGCAAAGAGAAACCTTGTGCATTGTTGGCCAAAGTGAAAATTGGTACAACCATTAGGGAAACACAGTATTGAGGTCCCTCTGATATTAAAAATGGAACTACTTCAGGATTCACCAATACTGCTTCTGGGTATATGTCTGAAGGAAATGGATGTTTGTTAATAAATACATCAGTGTTGACGGACTCAGCCACAGGCAGCAGATGACCTATGCTGTCCAGTAGCACGTCTCTGAATAGCTTCCTCTGTGCTGTGTCCGCAGGTCCCACTCTTCCTGGATGAAGTCCACAGTGACAGTCTCCAGGCCACTGAGTCCTAAAACATGATGAATATTCTGGTTCAGACAGGGACATCTCTACCGCTGGCCAGGGGAGGGAAAGTGCATACAGGAACCTTGTTTGAGGGTTTGAGATTTTGCTAAAAATGTTTCTCTATGCTGATCAGGCATGCACTGTTCACACACACTCACAAATATGTATACACGCTGTAAGTTCACAATAACTTCATGATCAAGAAATAGCACAAGATGTACAGCATGAACAAAACCACAAATTTCTCAATTCAATGACAATTCATGTTTTGAACTAGAAAATACATAACCGTACTCTCTTTGTCAATTGCAAGTAAATCACAGACTCAGAGAGTAGACAATATTCATTGTCTGTGACATGTCAACTGTGACTACGGAAGAATATTTCCCGTATATGAAGTTAAAATTTGTCCTCTGTAAAATGGTTTAACAACTTGCTAGAAATGCTGACAGAGCCTATCAGCTAATTTACAAAGTGCTTCCTTTTGAACAAACATTCAAAAAATCAAGGTAATGGCTGTATTATTAAAATGTCAGGGAAGGATGAAGGATGCCTAGGAGCACGCTGCAGAACTCACAGGCTTACCACCAACCAGAGTTAGAGGTGCAGTCTCGCTCATCCTTACCTGTACCCTGCATTCCTCTTGAGGTGGAAGGACAGATGCTTCAGAAGCACACGCCAAGTCTCCCTCATGACTCTATGAGGAAGGACAGTCCTCACCATCCTGTGCTGAAGCTTCCCATTCTCACTTTTCTGGCACAAATTTTTATTCTAGGTAATAAACTCCTTCTCCTCAGCACATGACCACAACTGAGAGAACACTCTCCATTCATTGTGATCCATTTTCAAATCTGATCAACAGCAGATTTCAAAGAGACAAACTGCCTCTGGGAAAAGGATGCTAAAGAAAACTGGACTTCCTTTTTTGTTGGCTAGTACATTTTATAATACTTTAATGAAATTGGTGAAGATAAGTGAATATTTTCTCAGTGCTTTCTCTGGTTGAATCCTCTCTGTACTCACCACCTCAGTTCTGCACAGGCCTGACCCCCGCTCCGCACAGTCCTGACCCCAGCTCCTGCAGCTCAGCACTGATGATTTGCTATGCTCTAGGGTATCTTGGAGCAAGTGGATTACACATATCTACTAAGTTCTACTAAGTTTTTACTTGGTTCTACTAAGTTATTAAGGTGTCAGGATATCATGACCCAAGTGGAATTTGTTAAGAAGGTCACAACTACAACTTGAACTTTCCTTTATAAACGCAAACAACATAACCTAATACCTTCATATTAATCTGAAATAAATTAACAAAAAAATAAAATTCTCCATTGAACAATCCTGACAATATATGAAGACAGATCCCTGCTGGAAGTTGTCTCCCTTTGCTTAGTGGCAACATGAGAAAGCAACTTTGCATACAGTAGAGGACCATAAAACTTCAACAAGATACATGATGTACTTTCTGACCTGGCAAATAAAGAAAAAGGCAAAGAAAATAGATAAATCTACAGATATGAATTTTTTGAAACAGAGGCTTATAACCAAAAAAAGTTTTAAATATTCCAATTCTACCATTGGCATGGAGATAAACCAAAGTAAATTAAGTGCCTTTGAATTTTCCTTTTTTTTTTGAGACAGAGCCTCAAGCTTTCCCCCTGGGTAGAGTGCTATGGCATCACAGGTCACAGCAACCTCCAACTCCTGGGCTCAAGTGAGTCTCCTGCCCCAGCTTCCCAAGTAGCTGGGACCACAGGCGCCTATCACAACGCCCAGCTATTTTTTTTTTTTTCCGTTGCAGCTGTCGTTGTTTGGTGGCCCAGGCTGGATTTGAAACCGCCACCTTAGGTGTATGTGGCTGGCACCTTAGTCACTTGAGCCACAGGCGTGGAGCCAGAATTTTCCATTTTTAATAGGACATAATTTATAGGCAATAAATGCATCTAATTTTCAAAAATTAGCACTTCTTGACTCTTTAATATTCTGACAATTTGTTTCAATATATTTCATCTTAAATGTTTTTAAGCAGCAAGCAACAGTATTTTTAAGATCAACACTGTCTAGATTTCCTAAAATTGATTGGTGATATTTTCCCTGTAAGGTAGTAATAAAAAATTTGGTAGTGGCCCATATTTATTAGTATTTTTAAGCAATACTAGTCACACTGGAATCCTACAAGAGATCATCCAATGAGATGAAATTCATAAAAAATATTTGATGGTCACTGGGTTATGAGAAGATGGGACAGGAATCCTGAGAAGCAGGAATCCTTGGGAGCTCAGTGTTGCTTGCTGCTATTCTGGTTGAAAGAGCTTCAGTAAAAGGTTGATCATAGGGAAAGACACAGACGTGTGGACCTGGTTATGAATGATCTTGAGCTTCTCACAGCACTGAGTCTGACTCATATGTTACCTGGTGTGGATAGGAAAAGCTGGTGGGAACAGCCCCTATGATCAAGGCCCCTTCTCACTGAGGACTTGCGGCCAAACACCTGCCCAGTGATGGAGCCAGCCGTGAGGAGCTTGGCCCAGGCGCCACCTGCCTCTGAGACCCAATGGAATATGCACGCGCACCGCAGGCCTGTGGGGACAGGACAAGCAACTGATTTTGGCTGCTGGGAGAGTAGGCGCAGGACCCCTGGGGTCACTGTGCAGAGTGGATGATATACAGAATAGGGTAGGGGTAGCGGTTAGGGTTCAGATTCCCTGTGCAGCCTAGCCGAAATTACCCACTACCCAAATCCCTGCCAGGGCACTCTCTGTCCATCTCTCCCCTGCCAAATCAGTGGCCTTCTCAGCAGTTCTCGCTCTGCCCACTTCCTCACTGGGCAGGACCGTCCTCAGCGCTCTCTCTGCACAGTTCTCTCCCCTGTCAATCAGCAGGCTCTCCAGTGCTCACCTGGCAGGTCCTCACTGGGCAGGATCATCCTCAGCACTCACTCTGCACTGTTCTTTCCCTCATCAATCAGCAGGCTCTCCAGTGCTCACCTGGCAGGTCCTCACTGGGCAGGACCGTCCTCCGTGCTCACTCTGCACAGTTCTCTCCCCTGTCAATCAGCAGGCTCTCCAGTGCTCACCTGGCAGGTCCTCACTGGGCAGGACTGTCCTCAGCACTCTCTCTGCACAGTTCTCTCCCTCGTCAATCAGCGGGCTCTCCAGTGCTCACCTGGCAGGTACTCACTGGGCAGGACCGTCCTCACTGCTCCTTCTGCGCACTTCCCTCCCCTTCCCAATCAGCCGGGTTTTTTCAGTGATCACTCTCATCTCTCTCCCATCCAATCGGCAGGCCATCCTCCTGCTCCAAGTCTTGGTTTTAGCCCGGGAAGAATGTTCTCTGCCAGAAACGTTGGCCTTGAACAGACAACTCCTGCTGGCGGGACAAGGGCTCATTCGGCCCCTCCAAGACCTGTCCAGCAGCACCCAGAATGTAATGGTTATTTAGAAAAATAGTGGCCACAATCATTTGTATATATTCAACATTGCAATTTTAATAGTGTTCTCCTTTCTTAAAATGTTTTTACATTTTTGGCGCCTTCTATGTATGTGTGTATGTGTGTGTGTGTGTGTGTGTATTTATCTGGCTACTATATTTTTCTTCTGGGTAGATCATTGACTGTCAAGAGTGAACAGAAAGAGGAAAGAGCTGTGTCAGGAATCTATTACACTAATCTAGAAATCAGTGAAACTTTTGGTCTCAGGTGCTAGATCAGGATAAAGAGATATTTATCCTTCAATCAAGGCATGTTTTTTGTTTCAATGAATAGAACTATGAAGTAGGATGGGCTCATGAGTGAAAGGAAATAATACCTCAAATCGGTTAATATTTGGCTATGACAACTGACTGAGTGTGGGTACAATTAACTAAAATGTGCATCTGGGAAAGAAAAAATAGGCAAAAATATAAAATGTGACGCTTAAATATATTAAGTAGGGAACAGGATATTCAAGTTTTGGAAGGCTTAAGATATAAATTTAAGAGTCCTTGGAATATAATGTGAATCAAGGTAAAGAACCTATGAAAAGAATGTTGCTAGTAAACAAAGGGAAATTGGACTGGGTCTCTCCTTCTCAGTACTCAGAAATAAATTCTGAATGAGTGGTGATGGCAAAGGCATTGAGAAAGATGGTAAGGAAGGCATAGTGTTGATGTTACTGGAAATGAACAGAATAAGATATTTTGAAAACTTATGAGCCATCTTATGCATCAGATGAGGCTGGAAAATAGAATCATATTGTATCACAAAGGAGGTTACTGGGATACAGTTAGGACACTGGATGGTCCAAGGACCACAGTGTCAGTCAAGCACCCAGGGCACTTAGTCATGTACTTATTAAAGTTGTGACCAACTAAAAATTTAATCTAGAGAAAGAATATGTTGAAGATATAACCAATTTAACCTAGGGGGATATTGTGTAACCTGTAACCTATGAGGGGCGATCTGTTTACTGTATCATAATGACTAATAACATTACCATTGCTTATTTCTACTGTGAAGACCAGCAAAGGGAAACAGGAGAGTAGAGCACTCTTTGCGGAGCTGTTCTCTGGAACTGCTGGCTTTCCTGTAGATAAAAGTGGAGTTGTTGATCTCTCATCTACTTCTTTGTTGATTGGCGTGGGTGACAGGCAAACAGACTCCTTGGTCCAGCAACACAAATAATGAAAGGTAAGTACAGGTCCCTACAGCACCTTCGTAATTGCAGAGGTCAAGTGTGACTTGGGTATTACAAATTTAATACAGTTTTTTTTTTCCTTTCTTAATATGTGTATACATTTTTGTCACCCCATGTGTGTATTTATGCATCTACACATAATACATCCATACGTCATATGCAGAGGAGTTAAAGAAGAGTCCTTAAGAAACGAATGACTGCATCAGATGTTGTTGACAAACTGGTAGATACCTACATTGACAGATTAGAACCATGGAGCTCAGCAATAGGAAGGAAATAAGTGGTATTGCTAAGAAGACTTGGGGTAAAGTGACGTAGAATGGGATGGGTTTTGAAGAGAAGGGAGGTAATAATCACAGGAAATATATCACAGGTTTTTCAAAGAGTTTTGGATGAAAGCATAAGCAAATGTATAAATAGTTAGAAAGGATTGTGGAAAAGAGATGTTTTGCATGAGTTCATACTTCATTTATTACAGAGGAAATTCAAGAAAGCCTATATGATAATAAAAATAAATCCGGCAGATTTTTAAAATATGAACCATCAGGAATGTATTCTAAAATTTGAAAGATGACAATAAAGCTGCAAAATTGACACAACCAGGTTTGTTGAAAAATAACAAAGCAACAATTAACAAAACATCATGGTATGGGTGCAAGAAGAGAATAAAAACCAATGAAGTAGAGAATCCCGAAAGAGAATTCCATAAAATATATGGACACCTAATTTACATTCAAGTCATCAAAGATATTTTAGTGTAGAAATATAATGTTTTGGATAGTTCATTCTGGATATATTGGCTATAATAGGTAGAAAACTATGAATCTTGATCCCTAACTCACAGGAACAAATTACAGATGTCTGGTAAACCTAAGCCTGCACTGCGAGACAATGAAGCATATGGAAATAAACACAAAATAGCTTTATAAATGTGGGTAAGGTGTAATGTTTTATTAAAGTAAAAAGTAAAGTAAAAAAGCATTAGACGTACAACATATAATTATCAAACTGATTATATTAGTACTCAGAAATTTTGCTTACTTAAAAAGCTAAGAGAATGAAAAAAATCAAGACGTTGGTATTGTTATTTCTTCTTGAAAGATTCATGCATTTTTAAAACACATACGTGTTGCTTCGTACAAATGTGAAAAAAAATTCTGACCATAAAAAAGACAAAGATAATAAGAATGAAAGCATAAAAGGAGGGAACTAATACACAAGGCTGCAGATACTATTTCAACATCCTATAAATACATATGCTTGTCTTCACTGGGATGATTCTTTAGCAAAATGTAAATCAAAACCAATATAATATACAACTACATGAATACTACAGTAGATAAAATTTAAAGGTGATAAAACTATGAGTTTACAAAGGGGTAGATTATACACCAGTTAATTAACCACACTGAAGGCAACTATTAGGGTTTTTTGCAGTTTTTGGCCACGGCTGGGATTTCAATCAGCCCACCTCTGGCATATGGGGCCAGCGCCCTACTCAAAATTCTTTCGACGAGGGTGTGGAAAAACTTGGTGTGTATATAGAATAACAAACTCTTTCACTCCTGATAGGACTGTAAATTACCACTTCCAGGTTAGAGACCCCTTACAGATAGGAACGCAGTGCATACGTCATCAAAAGGCATAGACACTCAACAGTCCTAGAAGCTTTACTTACAGTGCCATAAAACAGGACCCAAGTCTCAATGGTGAGTTTCAGTTGAACAGACAAATAATTATAATATATTTATACAATTGAATTCTATGTAGCAATACATAGAAAAATAGCCACACGCAAACACTGACAAATCTCTCACATACGATATTGAGTGAAAAATTCAGGAACAAAAGAATACACACTGCAGGAAATCCTAGATAAGGCAAAAGTCATCTCTCGTGATTAAGAAGTGACTTTGTTCACCAGGTGAATTGACAGTGCCGTCCAGGCAGCAGGAGATAACATTCTGGAGCGCTCAACTGTTCTGTCTTTGCCATGAGGTTGACGACATGGTGATTTATCAAACATGAAACTATACACTGAAGATTTGTATACTCTCAGCACTTATGCCGTGCTTCAATTGAAAAGCAAACAGAAACTTATAATTTTCTTGGATTAGCCAGACTACTATCATTATTTTAATTAAATTTAGCTAGATTGATTTAGCCCTTTTTTTATCACATTTAAACAACCCACTGAAAGTGAGTCCTGTGAGAGTAAAAGGTTTTGTTTGCTTTTTTCCTTACTGTGTTCCAAATATTCAACAATCATATTTAACAGGTATTTTGAGCAATGACTATTTTAATGACTCAGCCTTTTGGGTGGAATACTTTTTCCACCTCTATTCAACCTCTATTTCTATTTCCATGGCATAAATGAGAATAATCTTGGAGACATCTAATAAACACATTATCTCAAGAGTTCAAATTTATCCTTTTATTAAGTCTGTGAACTCGATGACACTAGAAACCCTAATAGTTGCCTTCAGTGTGGTTAATTAACTGGCATATAATCTACCCCTTTGTAAACTCTCTAATATTGAAATTGATGTTTTCACACTCCTATAGGTAATGTGTTTGCTGTAGTAATACTGAACACATTTGTATGATCTTTGAACTTCTAGAGTCACAAATTTTGCTTTTATGAATTATATAATTTGCATAAAATGTACAACAATCTCCAAGATGTGGAGATGAAGAATAACAATGAAAAGGAATTCCTCCAACCTCCCGAATTAGTAGCATCACATAATTTAGAAGTTCCAGGACACAATCCATAGACCTGTGACAAGGCTGCAGACAAGTTCACAGTTCTACCATTTTAATATATCCCTTTATCTATCCTTGAACTATATGGTAAGTTACCTTCAGTAAGAACCCTGAAATTGGCTCAGCGCCTATAGCTCAACCGGCTAAGGCACCAGCCACGTACACCTAAGGTGGCGGGTTCGAATCCCGCCAAACAGCCCGGACCCGCCAAACAACAATGACGGCTGCAACCAAAAAAAATAGCTGGGGGTTGTGGCGGGCGCCTGTGGTCCCAGCTACCTGGGAGGCGGAGGCAAGAGACTCGCTTGAGCCCAGGAGTTGGAGGTTGATATGAGCTGTAATGCCATGGCACTCTACCCAGGGGAACAGCTTGAGGCTCTGTCTCAAAAAAAAAAAAAAAAGAACCCTGAAATTATGACACAAGTATGACAGTTCCATAGTTACTTCTCCCTGCAGTGAACAACAGTAAAAATATACACTAGAAATTAAAGCCTATAGATGGGTGGGACCAAATTGCATCTTCATAAGTGGGGAAAAGGTTAATGAGGAATCTTTCCTTTGATCTATACACATAACTATCATTACTTACCCAAACATCCTTATATAATTTTCTCCAAGAACATATCAGGAATTGGATACAAAATTATTCAGCAAATTGGTCAAGTCTCTGGTGACATAATTTATTTCCAACTTAGAAACTTCTGCTGATACTTTCGTTACAGAGATAATATGTATCTGAGATGATCTCATACAAGAGCTATGTTAATTCTGTCTTGAATTTGTCTTCCCATCTTTTGAAAATACATGTAGATACCCTTCTCAGTCCACATTAAAATTATATAATTTCCGATTAAAAGGCGTTAGCAGTTAGCTTAGACCTGAGCAGTGGGGGCCGTTACCAGGACAGAGTTGGCTAAGATTTTGGTTGGAAAGTTTTAAAATTTGAACTCCTAGGGTCTCCACAGAGGGATTGATTAATAGAGATTGTCCAAAAGAGAAGTTAGTCAACATTCCATGATTGACCAATGCCTTAACACCTTAGGGACTTTCCAAAGGAGAAGTTAGTTAAGAATAGTATGGGATTAGCCTAACCAAGATCCTAGACGAAGCAATCACTGATTTTTTTTTTTCAAAAGGAACTTTCCAGAAGGCAGATAATACTTCCCAAAACCTAGGTATAAAAATTAAATGCTGATTAGTCACAGGGACTACAGCCTTAAAGGCAAGGCCTGGCTTGTTCCAAGTCATCAATAAACTTGCCTTTTCTTGAATTTATTTTGTGATTTTGTGAATTGTTTCTGCCCTTGAACTGCCCACACATTGCTTTAACAAGTTTACAGATCCTGAAATTTCAACTCTTTATCTTCCTTACCTTGCTCTGAGGTACACCTACCTTCATTGCCCCCTTTTCACAGAAACAATAGTTGTATTCTGTGTTCCTGTATTCTGCCATGACCTTCAATATCAGGTATAGGTCATTAAGGCTTCCCAGAGTAAGTATCATTTGGGAAGTCTGAGGCAAGGGAATAAATATTAATAGATTGTCCTGTCTTATAGATTTTTATCAAATTATGATATTCCTTTATTAATTTTAATTTAATTTTATTTCAGATTAATAAAAATGAAAATACAATTAGGTTACATGGTTTGCATTTGTAAAATTAAAGTTTAAGTTGTAGCTATATTCTTCACCTAGGAAGTGTGCCCCAAATGTTTTTACTTAATCCCATCTTCACAGCAGATTAGTAAAACAGGCTACATAAAAGTACTATTAACCATTTGCCAAACCTACAATTAAGGTGATGAGTATTCCTAGGGCTCTAATTCCCTTCTAGCACGAGGGGTCTAAAGCAGGGGTACATTTGACTGACTCAACCCTAAACTTTATGCCTTTGTCCTCAGTGCCACTTCCTATATCTTTTTATTCCACAAAGAGAAATGTAATCATCAGTTACTCAAAGCTTCCTGAGGAATTTAGTATCCCAGATGTGCTCAATTTGCCTTACGCGTATAAAAGTCTCTCCCCTGCAACACAGTCAAAACATTTTTAGCTATTACATTTCACTTCTTGTGAATGGGTGACAATTGACGTCAATGGGTGTCTTGCCTCACACCCAGCTCAGATTCTCTCATCTAATTAAAAACAATATGTGAGAAATTAAATATAATTTGTTTTCTGCTATAATAATTAAATTAAATAAATAATGAAATTAAATATAATTTCTTTTCTTCTTCTTTGTCCTTGTAAAATTCTTCTATTTTATTTTAATGTTGGTGGTCTTTAAAATTTCCATTTATTTTAATTGAAAAAGAAAAATTGCACATATTTATCAAGAGAACATGATGTATACACTAGGAAAGAGCTAAATAAAATGATGTACAATGCATTGCCTCATAGACTTATTTTGTTGTGGTGAGAACACAGAAATTTCTGATTTTATTTAACATTTGGATCTCCTTTATTAAAACAGTGTTGTAATTGATTTTGATGTTAAACACTTAAGACTTTAAAGCTTTATCCCATTTTATCATTATTTCCTGTTTTTCACTGTTTTCCTTCAGTGAAGAAAGAAATGGAAGGAGGAGGAGGGGGAGGGGAAGCAATTGAAGGAGGAAGGGAGGCAGGGAGGGGAGGAAAGGGAAGAATGAAGGAAAGACAAACAGTTGACCCTGGGAGATGTACAGGCTCTCAGTGTACATCAATTGTCAGTGCCCTTCCACGTTTCTGAAACCTGACATCGTGGGCTGGCACCTTGACTTCAAAAGCACAATGTGAGTGTGTCCAGCATGCCCCCTGGTGAAGGGCTCAACTGCAACTTGAACTTCACCTTACAAATGAAAACAATGTAAAACAATGTACAATGTAAACATTTGTACCCCCATATTAGTTTGGAATTAAAAAAAAGAAGTTCAGAAAATAATAAGCATGTGACTTTTAGTGGTCATAGATTCTAATTTCATATTTAGGATAACTTGAATGGATAAAATTTTATGTGATTTCTACCTTGGCTCCCAGTTTAACATTTGGCCCCTATATGAATTTTTTAAAAAAGTAAGCACAGACTAGCTAGTGTGGACTAAATAATAATTATTCTTCTTTCTTAACATCAGCATTACCTCATTTCATTTGAAGAAATAAATCACGGAGCCTTTGAGAAAGAAAAAAAAAAAAGCAAGTCAGTAAATCAGTGCCTCCATACAGAAATGACTTGAATTTGAAGATACGTGGCCCATTTAAAGTGCATGCTGAGTAATTGCCTCATTAATTTGATGAATGTAGGCAGTAATTCGTGATGATTTAAGCCTCATAGTTCTTTTTTTCTCTCCGATGCATAGGGTTTGTTTTACTTTAATTATTTGGGTCATTGCCTTAATTCCCCATTTAACATTACTTATAAAAAGACCTTCCTCTTTCTAAAATACGGCCTTTTTAATGAAGTTCCTTCTACTACCAACTTTAACCTTTAAGCTCACCATGTTATGGCACTATATGTAAATAGCCGCCTTCAGAATGACATTTGGCTTGATTCCAGAAAGAAGAATAGGAGGACGGTAGCAAACCGAGCTTTTGTTCCTTGAATTTCAAATGTATATTGTACTGTTATATCATTTTTCTGAAAAAATTTTATTTTTAAATTTTTTCCTTGATGTCTCCCCCTTTCTGTTTTTCCCATTGCTTCTTTAGCCTCTCCTTCCCTCGTGTTGTTAAATTTTAAATTACAGTTTAAAAAACTAAATCATAAAAACTATTTGAACTTTTATTTGTTTGTATCTTTAAATAATATTCTGAGCAATGCTTTATATTAATACTTACACATACCAGTTCTTAATGATATTAATTTAACATTTATATTCCTCCTTTATCAAATGGGTGCATAAAATAACGTCATTTTGTTTTTGTTATAAGCAAACAGCTGTATATATTTGGATTGCCAAAACTGAGACAAAATAGAGAGCTTAATACTTTAATAAATAGTGAGGTTTGTAGTTAATTTAATATTTCTTGGGTATAAACTGTGTTTTATCATTTGTATGAAAGTGTGGATGATTATATATTGGTTTCATAGTAGTACTGAGTACATTGCATATTTTTCCTTCCATTCTTGAGATACTTTACTAAGGAGACTATGACAAAACACAATTTTAGTCCAGAAAAAAGAGGGAAGAGGATGGTGAGGGGAGGAAAGGGGGGTGGCCAGGTGGAGGGAGGGTAATCAGTGGGACCTCACCTATTGTGCATATTGCAAAGATACATGTCAAATGTATTAAGAATAGGGTATAAATGTCTAACACAATTAAATAAGTGAGGTGAAGGCTATGTTAACCAGTTTGATGTGAACATTCCAAATTGTATATAAAATCAGCACATTGTACCCCATAAACGCAGTAATGTACAGTTATGAGCTAATAAAAAATTAATATTTCTCAAAAAAATTTTTGATTCATATTAGTTTTAGAATGACATATTGACATGATGTTCATCCTATTCAGTTTAAAATTTTAAAAATGCCATCTTTGAAAATGCTTATTGCCCTCTTCTTGCCTTCTAAACTGATAGACATTTGTGTATTGAGAACAAAAGTAATGAATTAATTTTTACATTTAATTATAAAATAGCAATTACCAAAGATAAATTGACAGAAATAATTAGTATGTCAAACTGAAGCTGAATTTTAGCCTTAATTTAGCTAAATTAGGGTGCTTTATCTTTATTGTCAATCACAATAGGAGGGATATTTTCTGTAAAGTAATTAAGCAAACCTGTAATATCTTGAGTGCTTTTAATGCTTTGGAGTTCACAGTTGATCACTTTGGTCTATTGTTATGAGAAACTTAGGAGTCTTTGAGGAGGAAAATTACCCCAAACAAGGTAGAAGCAAATAATGTTTTTTTTTACTCAGTTACACAGATTATTTATAAATTCCTGTATTTATCATCAAATATCTTTTCTCTCATTTACTCAGTGATATCACATGGTGAAACCCCAGAACTTGTCTTTACCAGCAATGAGGTCTTCACTGATGTCCACGCTTCTTGCACTCCATGACTTGTATTACATTCCTCTAGTCTGTCTTCCTTCCTTCCTTTCTTTCTTTCTTTCTAGAGACAGAGTCTCACTTTGTGATCCTCAGTAAAGTGCCATGGTGTCACACAGCTCACAGCATCCTCTGGTTTCTGGGCTTAGGCGATTCTCTTGACTCAGCCTCCTGAGTAGCTGGGACTACAGGCACCCACCACAATGCCAGGGTGTTTTTGTTGTTGTTGTTGTTGTTGCAGTTTGGCCACGGCTGGATTTGAACCCACCACCCTAAGTATATGGGGCTGGCACCTTACCCACTGAGCCACAGGCACCACCCTAGTCCTCTAGTATTTCAATTCCAGAGAACTTTTGGCATAAATGGGACAAAAATAAAATACAGAAAATTATCAGATTTACTAGCTCCCTTCTTAACTGAATAATGCACCAAGGTACCATCTATTGTCCTGTCCAAGGCCAGGTACTTTTTCTGATACACAAAATTAAATGATGTTTGATTACTTCATATCACTAAATATTCATTTTTTTAACTATTTACTTCTTCATGAACTATTTCATCTTTATCATATCAGTTCTATTAAATTACATGCATACATTAACAAAGCAAAAAAGGGCAAATCCTTTTGCTGTCTCTCCACCTCCTTTATTGACTCATCTCTTCACTTATTTTCACAATTTTAATATTTTTGTTATCTTTTCAATCCATTCTGATCAGGTATCTGTCCTCACTCTTCCTATTAAGTGCCAATTAAACTCTAAATGTTGAAGTCAGTGGTCGTTTCTCGGAAGTCACATGTCTCAACTTGGAAGCAACATTTAACAAAACTGACTCTCTCATCGAAGGACCGTAAATTTACAACAAAATATTCCTGTCCAAAGACTCCTTATAGTACCAGGTATCCCTTTCCAAATATTCCTTCATCAGACCACAAAACACTTTTGCAGATTCCCTTTCCAAGTCCTCTTCTGGCATAGGTGATAGTTCATTCTGCTCAGATATAAAGGAAATACCCAAGGCTGGGTAATTTACAAGGAAAAGAGGCTTCTGTAGCTCTCAGTTCTGCATACTGTTCAAATAGCACCTTGCCATCATCTGCTTTGGTGAAGGCTTCAGGGAGCCCCCAATCAAGACAAACCTGAAGGGGAAGGAGGCAAGTCACATGGCCAGAGAAGAAGCAAGGGAAGGAGAAGGTGGAGGGCCAGATTCTTTTAAACAACCTGCCTTCTGGTGAACAGATAAAGTGAGAACTCAACTCATCATTCCAGGGAGGGCATCAAACCATGATTAAGGGATCTGTCCCCACCTCATGACCAGAAACCTCAGACCCACCTCCATCACTCAAGATCAAATTTCAATATAAAATTTGGAGGCGGCAACCATCCAAACTATGTCAGCATGACCAAATACTGTTCCATTATGCTCTATGCCCCAGGATACCTCTGCCCACAAGCTCACCTGTGCCACAAAATTACCCTCCTCACAAAGCAAATAAAAGCTGTATAACCACAAGGAAATGCAATCTTCTAAAAAAATCTTCTATAGCTTGTTGGTTAATTCCACAGACTGTCAGAGTCTGCCAAGTAGTTACTCATTACATTTTCTTTTCATGGATTAAAGGCTAAAAACAAAGGCTAAAAACATTTCTCAGCTTTCATCTGCATTTAGTTTAGCACCAGATGACTGAGTTCTGGTCAATGTTATGTGGAAAAGAGTGTACAGAACTCTCACATCACAAAATGACAGGAGACTATTGTCACAGTGCCATTTTAGCAACATGTACTGAACTATGGTTTGAGAAATACATATTGTTATGTGAAGACACAGATATCTGGGTATTAATTCAGTAGCTCAACACATGTTTCTAGCACATACCTCTCTCTCGATATTGGTGTTTGCATGTCTAACTGCCATCTGAAATGGGGCTCTTGGAATACTAATTAGCATCTGTTAATTAAAATAACCAAAACCTGATTCTTGATCTCCACTTTCCTCACAAATTAGGTTGTTCCCATAGTGTTTTTGTACTTGAAAGGTATTTTGATCAAAAAACCTTCAGTTAGCTTTGAGAGTTTTCATGTGCTCTCACCCTCTCTCCAGCATGATTGAATTCTTTGACCCAAACTTATAAATATATCTATAATCTAAATATGTTACCTGCCCATGGTAAGCAACATTTAACAAAATGTTGTTATGCTGGAACATAGCAAAGGGGTGCTCACTGATCTATTTGCTTTGGAATATATCTGACTTACAGCCTAAGCTCTAGAGCGGATTTTCATCTCTTTCACACAAAAGTCCGTGCCATAGCCTGAAAGTCTGTGCTGGATTTAACTCTGATTTCATAGGGAAATTTTTATAGTCATCACTGGAAAATGTTTTGATGCAAGAAATAGTTATCTGTCTATAACAGGTAGTGAAAATCGTCTTAAGAGTAGCTGGAAACAGGCAGCGTGGATTCTTCACACTTAAAGATTCTGTACGAATGGCTCGGCACCTATAGCTCAACCAGCTAAGGCGCCAGCCACGTACACCTAAGGTGGTGGGTTCGAATCCCCAGCCCGGACCCGCCAAACAACAATGACGGCTGCAACCAAAAAATAGCCGGGCGTTGTGGCGGGCGCCTGTGTTCCCAGCTACTTGGGAGGCGGAGGCAAGAGACTCGCTTGAGCCCAGGAGTTGGAGGTTGCTGTGAGCTGTAAT
>CAUYTI010147570.1:0-10085 GCA_963575145.1 Galago senegalensis
GGGGCCTGTAATAAAATCTCACCTTATGCCCTTACATCGGAGTGTGTCTCGAGTTTGTCGGTTGGGGCTACTTTGGGAGGCTTTTTCGGACCTAACATTATGACATTTTTCTAACGCTATGCCCAAAGGAAAATGTATAGCTTTAAATGCACATGTCAGAAAAGAAGAAAGGCAGAAAAATCAATGAGTGTTGAGTAAAAAATAATCACAAAGTAATCTCAGATAAAACTGAAAGAATGAATTGTTAAAACAAGAACAGAAAATTGTGAAATAGAAAATAAAAGGTTTAAAAGGAACAAAGTTGACTCTTTAGAAGATTAAAAATATGTAAACTACTAACAATGCTGATCACAAAAAAAGAAAGAAAACACATATAAGTATGCTCAGAATGAAAAAGAAAACAAAACTAAAGATATAAACAAAAAGTGATAGGTAATATTATAAAAAAATTCATGGCCATAACTTTGGACAAATTCCTAGGAAAACATAACTAATTAAAGCAACAATAAGTAGAAAGCAATTCTAGTCCTATAATCATTAAATACATTTATGATTGAAATTCATTTTACAAAGAAAATCTTTTAATACTAGATGACTTCATCAGAGAATTAAAAAAATACATTTAATAAAGAAATAATTCAAATCTGACCTATATCCTTTCAGAGTATAGTGAAAGAGGAATTTCTCTATTTAAGGACAATAACATAACTAGATCATCAAAATGTGCATGAATCTTTAAAATAAATGAGAATAGTAGACCAATCCCTCTCATAAATATAGATGTAAATATTCTAGGCAAAATACAGTAAACTAAAGTGATACTATATAATAACCAGGTTTTTTTTTTAACTTCAGGAATGCAAAGTTGGTTTAATCCTGAAAAATTAATCAGGATAAATTACTACATTAAAACAATAAAGTAGAAAATTCACATGATTCTAAAAATGCAGGAAAAGACTTAAAGTTTAAACCCTGACAATTATTAAATTCTCAGCTCACATGTGACAGAAGAAAACGTCTTCCATCTGAGAAAGAACACCTATGACAAATGCTGAGTAACATCACACCAATAGGAAAGTCTCTGCAGAGACCAACAGTGGGGTAAAGATGTCTCCACTCTCTGCACATACCACTGACTTCCTAATGAGGCTCTAACCAACACAGTTAAAGCAAGAAATGAAGAGCTGTAAGTATTAGAACAATTAAAAGAGGCTTTCTCTCTCATGAATGACATGATTGTGCATGTAAGACCTCCAAAAGACCCCACAAATAAATTAGCATATTAATGATTGATTTTAGCAGATGCTCTAGGTACAAGGGTATCATACAAAAGTGAATTTCCTTACTATATGCCAGGAACAGAAAATGAGAAAATGCATTTTAAAATTAGACTTGCTATAATAACAAATAAAATAAATACAAGAAAAATAAGAATACAATGAAGATCATAAGACATAAAATATTTTTGGCAGTAATTAAGTAAGGTCTAAACCAATTGTAGGGGGGCCCTTAAAGCTTAGAAGACTAGCTCCATTGTAATGTTAGTTCTCCATGACTGAGACTGAAGTTCAATGTTGGTCCTGTGTAAATCCCCTGTGTTTTGGTTTGGTTTGGGTTTGGACTTTTGCATAAATTAGAAGCTCATTTTTAAAATGTACATGAAAATACAAAGGATCAGGAATAACTTCAATAATCTTAATAAGAAAAACAGAGTTTGAGGACTTATACTATCTCAGTATTTCTTGTAAAGTCTGTTAAATAAAATTCATGGGAAGTCATTTATGAGAGCCTCTGTACTAGGCCCTACGTGATCCGATTAAACCAGAGTGCAGTCATTGATGCATTCATTCATCTGACCAGATTGAACTGTGAAAAGGGCCACTTAAAAAAAAAAAAAACCAGGAAATTTCCATAAATCAGTCATTAGGACCCAATTTGCCTGGTTTGTTAAGGAACTCCCCTCTGTATTAACATCATAAAGAAGATAAGCTTCTCCTTCCTGTCTCTGCTTTTCAGTCCTTTTTTGGCCAAGTAAGCCAACTTCCTCTGCTCAGCTTATCAGTCCATCCTTTCCATTTTGTAAAATGCGATGTTCCTGCAATCTAGAATCACTAATAAAATCCAGTTAGATTTTTAAACTAAATTTGTTGTAATTTTGTCTTTTGATGAGGCATATTAATTAAAGCAAAGTAGTGCAGTATTATCACAAAAATAAATATATAGCTCAATAAGACACAGTAGAAAGTCTTTTAACAGACCCAAGGATATATGAGTACTTAATTTTGGGCAGAAGTGACACCATGAAATATGGAAAATATTGGTTCTTCAAAGCAGACAGTACCAAGTAAATTGAATGTCAATAGAAGAAAAAATGAAAATGGTCACTGCAACCCAAAGGATACCCAAAAATTAATTTTTGGTGGGTTATTCTAAATGTAGAAGTTAAATTAACAAAGTTTCTGGAAATAACATATGGCTTTATGTTAAGAAGATATTATTTCTTAAACAGTATAAAATACACTAAACGTAATGGAAAACTTGATCAATTAAAGTCATTAAAATCAAGAATTTACATGTATAAAAATCTCTTTAAGGAAGAAAAACAGCATGCTACAGAGGAGAAGAAATGTGCAATATTTATAAGTGGTAAAGACTAATGTTCAGAATGTATTTTTCAAATCATTAAGGCAAAGAAAGATAATCTAAAATTTAAAATTAATCTAATATTTAAGTAAGTAAAAGTCAGATGCAGATACCTCACAAAATATCATAATGGCCAATAAATATAAGAAAAGATCATTGCCAGCCTAGTGCAGTGGTTTATGGCAGTAATTCTAGCCCTCTGGGAGGCCAAGGTGGGTAGATTGCCTGAGCTCAGGAGTTTAAGACCAGCCTGAGCAAGAGTGAGACCCTGTCTCTAAAAATAGCTGGATGTTGTGGTAAGTGCCTGCAGTCCCAGCTCCTTGGAACCCTGAGGCAAGTGGATCCCTTGAGCCCAGAAGTTGGAGATTGCTGTGAACTATGACTCCATGGCACTCTACCAAGAGTGACAAAGTGAGACTCTGTCTCAAAAAAAAAAAAAATTGAAAAAGAAAAGCTCTCAGTCATTAGGGAAATAAAAATTAAGCCACACCAAAGTGCCATTACACACTCACCTACATGGTAAAATTAATAAGATTGGAAACAAGAAATACAGGTGAGGATGTGGAATGCCTACTGCTGGGTGTGTAAATATACACAACCACTTTTGGAAAGTCTTGGCACCTTAAATTCAAGTGAACATACACATATCTCCTATGGATTTACTCAGCAGTAATGTTGAGTAAACGTGCTCCAAAGCTATACCCAGGAATGGCTGTCTCACTGTTATTTGCCACAGTGAGTAGGGCAGTAGTAAACTGCCAGTCCAGTCGTTCCTGGACAGTAGAATGCAAACGAATCCAGTCGTTCCTGGACAGTAGAATGCAAACACAAGCTCTGATATAACCATCAATGCAATAAGTCTATCAGTAGAAATGAGACGAAGCACCGCTCCACACACCGGCATGATGCATCTCTCAAACACAAAGCTAGGCAAAGAAACCAGACACAAAAAATGCCTAGTGCATTACTCTCTTTATAGTCTTCTCAAAAACAGGCAGAAGTGATCTGCAGTCTATATGAAAGGGATGGGACACCTTCTGCCACGTTAGAGCATAGCATTAGGCCATTATCAGGTGCAGCTCCTTAAGTTGGACATCCCAGCTTCCTGAACTGTGAGCCAAATACACTTGCTGTTTCTAAATTACACGGTCTGTGGTGTTTCTTATAGCAGAAGCAAACAGCCTTTGTCAGCCCCCTCATGGACCAGCTAATAAGAAAGCTCGGGTACTCTCTCCTTTGGCATGGGCAGGATGTTCAGACCCTGCAGGCCTCTGCCTGCACAGAGACTTTCAGCTGTGTCTGTCCTGAACCACAGCAAAACTTCAGGCTGGTGCCCTTTCCTGGCTCCCTTGGACTTTTTGGATCTGCTTGAGTGGCCCACTGTGCTCTTCCCAGAAAGCACAATTAAACTTTTTGCTCGTTTTTTTTTTTTTGGGGGGGGGAGCATATGTGTCACTAATTTCAACACATGAACCAAATTTGGGGTAGGAAACCTGCTTTTACAGAGTGACTGTGACAATTCATTAAATAATTTTCAATAGCTATTAGGCCAAAATAAAGCTATGTATAGGATCGTGTGTAGTTTCTTCCATCTGGTCCTCATATTTGCACAAAAGCAATTGGAGGCACACACATGCACAGGGGTGTATTCATGCACACACACAGTAGAGTGGCTTGATACGAAACTGAGATACAGTGTTTTTTTGAGGACCTATAACAAATTGGCAACTACAGTTGCCTCCGGGGACATAGAAATTTATTTTGTCACAATGAAACTTATTTTTTAAACTTTGACATTTTTCTTTTACTATTTTCATTTATTATTTCTTGGCTTTAATAATAACTAGTTACTGAAAAACAAATAAATACAATTCAGTCTACCCTTTAAAAAGAAGAAAAAAGGAAAATAAATAAAAATAGAAAACAGGAGGATACAATCGTTATTAATCATAAATAAATAAAACAAGCATAAATGTGTGCCACAGAGTCTAGAATACATGGCACACACAAAACTTTTATTTTTGCGGGTGTTATGAAAAGACACACCCTGCTGGAGTATAAGCCACATGGCTGCCTCAAGATGAAAGACAGATTCTCATGTAGCAGATAGCTCATTTTCATCACTCCCGGCTATTCTTTGGGAAATGTATTTTCTGGGGACTTTTAGCCGTCTGTACACTACTGTACTTTATCCTTCCGTAAGCTCAGATATGAAGATAAAATACATGTCATCCAGGAGTCTTTGAGCATGACAAGGCAGCTTGTTCTTGCATGGACATATTCTAAATGGGATTCCTCTGTGTGACGCTGTGTCTGTGTTGTGCAAACAGCCAGCTCACCTGGTCAGGGCTTTTACAGAGGCTGGAGGTAGAGCAATGTGGCTCATCTGCTTCTGAAATAGCAGGGCTGGAGCAGATGATGTCCAGGACCACTACCAGCCCAAATAGGCCCACATTTGAGTTACTCGCCCATACAACTATCTGTCTTTTATTTATCTCAATATACATGACATTAGAAAAAAAGGTTGAACTTAGAATTATTTTGAGATAAAATAATGGGGCACCTGCAGTGGAGAAGCAAAGGACATCTCCAGCCACATCTTAGGACTCTTTCCATGTCATTAAATACACTTTACTGAATTTAAGAGGCATATATTGTGTGGACCTGGCTGCTATGACTTTGACTAAAGTGACACTGCCCAGATTTCCAGATAGAGGCTCAAACGCTCCAAGCTTCCATCCCCTGTTCTGGGCCATTCACTCTCGGCAGCCAGCTGCAGCACAAGCAATAAGACACACTGAGGCTGCCATTCCTGAGCCTCTAAACCCGAGCACTGGAGAGGCTGAACAGAGGGACAGATGCTGCCCCCCATGCACCCCAGCATCTCAACCCAACTGCCACCTTAAATGAAGAGTGAAGAGCAAGGAAGCGACAGAAAGCTGTCTCCCACACTCCAGTTCCAGCAGGTGCTGGGTGGAGAGGCACTCAGTCCAGACACAGGGCCACATTCTTTCTATTTTAAGTTTTTAATTTTTTGTTTTTATTAAATCATAACTGTGTGCATTGATGCATTTATGAGGTTCAGTGTACTGGTTTGATATACAATGTGTAATGCTTACATTGAACGGATTAACACATTCATTACAATTATACTCTTTTCTTAATAGTTTTGAAATGTACCATTGCATCATGTATATTAGGTGCAATCCCACCAAATACCCTTTCTCCTCCCACCTCTCCTCTCCCCTTCCCCCTCTCTCATCTTCCCTTCTACTTTCTGGACTATAGTTATGTTTTACCATTCACATGAATGTGTAGGTGGTTATATATTGATTTCATAGTAGTATGAAGTCCATTGGATACTCTTTTTTCCCCATTCTTGAGATACTTTACTAAGAAGAATATGTTCCAGCTCCATTCAAGTAAATATAAAAGATGTGAAGTCTCCGAATTTTATGGCTGCATAGTATCCCATGGCGCACATACCACAATTTGTTAATTAATTCATGGGTCAATGGGCACTTGGGCTCTTTCCATGTCTTGGCTGTTATGAATTGGGCTGCAATAAACATTTTGGTGCAAAAGTCTTTGTCATAAAATGAGTTTTGATCATCTGGATGTATACCTAGTAGAGGAATTGCAGGATCAAACGGTAGGTCTACTTTTAGTTCCTTGAATGTTCTCCAAACTTCTTTCCAAAAAGGTTTCATTAGCTTGCATTCCCACCAGCAGTGCAGTGTAGAAGCATTTACAGGGCCACATTCTAATGTCGTGCCCTAGCAGCCATCAGAGTTGTCCCATATGAAGCCCAGAGGACCAGCCAATCTCTGACTGGCCTGAACTCCACACCCAGAAATCTGTGACAAGCAAAACAACATTGGGGCTGTGTCACACACTGAGATTTGGGCAGTTTGTTACACAGCTATAGACTCCTGAACAAAGAGCCAGTGGGAGAGGGTGGAGAATAACGCTAGAGGAGCCCCAACAAGTCCTCCTTATCATTCCAGCTGACACTGAGACAAAGCTTCTGCCAGAATCACACCTCAATTCCTCATAAATCATCCAAATCAGAAAACTCAGCAGTAGAAGATGAAGACAAAGAAGAAGCTAAGTACAGCAGCAAAAAAGCACAGAAAGGGTAAAACATGTTGTCATTCAGTGTGACAATGTAGTGACCAAAGGGACAAACAGAAGTCTCTGGGATGGCTTGATGTCGATCCCAACCTTAGCCCTATCCTTTCACACCCTCTGTGCACGTTGCAGGTGGACAATACCCTGAGACTATTTACTCATCTCTCAATTCTGGTAAAGGTATGTATTATTTGACAGTTCAGAGTGCTGGACATAATTGCTATGAAAGGCTATGACTTCCAAGTCTCCAAAGTCCCAGGGTCCATCTCGTGGCCCTGGGAAGCACATTGCAGTGGTTTCAGTGAACTGTCAGGACCCTTGACAACTCACTGAGAGCCAGTCCAGAGCTTGTGATGTCCCTCACCCCACCCTCATATCCTCAGGCCACTCAGAAGTACCTGGAACACGATGTGACCAGTCCTGACATTGACATTCCATCAAGTAAACAGTCTGCAGCCCGATCCCCAGCATCCACTCTGGGCAGAGCCTCTCCAGCCTGAGTCTGATGAGAAAGAAGCCATGTGGCTACAAAGCAGGAATAGCACAGCCATAGAGGCCGACGACAGGGACAGCAGGACAGTGTGACAGTATAAAAACGTGAAGTGGCTCTGAAGGACAGTGTGGGAGAAAGTCTTATCAGAGGGACAGAATTAAAATCCTGATAACATGTCAATCCAGAAAACAATTTAATGAGAACAAAGATGCAGTTACAAAAAAAAGAGAATTCAAAGGCCAAATACCAATTAACTGAACAGTATTTGAAGGCCAGTAAAGAACTAAGGAAGCAAACTGGAACCAAAATGACAAATTGCAAAAAGTAAACTAAACGTTGCTGAAAACTAAATCAATGACACACAGACGAGTCTATTATCATAACAGTAAATGTAAAGGAAAATGGACAGAAATTTAAGTAGTTGGAAGACAATGAAATCAAAGACCTCCCAAAACTAAAAATCAATCTGATGTCAAGAAAATTGAAGCCCATGAAGCAAAGAACAGAAGTAACACACAAAGACAAGTATTCAGAGATAAACAGCAAGGAAGTTTCCTTGAAGAATTGAATTTGTAAAGACAGAAAGATTAACAGATCAATACTGCAAAATAACCTGATTAACTTGTTGCAATTCAAGATTAACAAAACAAAAATTTCTGATTGTAGGCCAAATTACCTAAATCCGAAAAGATCAGTCTGCTCTCACAATTCACTACATGAGCAGTAAAATATTGGATGACAGTGGAGGGATCTCTACAATGTTCCAAATAAAAGATTATGTGACCCATAATTACAAGCCCACAGAAGTCATCTACAATTGCTAATGTTAAAAAGAAACAGAAATCTTTGAAAAACAAAACAAAGCAAAACACACACACAAAACTGAAGAAATACTTATAAAAGCCTGCTCATCAAAAGTAGCCAATACTTGCTGAGGGTTTGTTATACCCCGGGTTCTGGTTTTATTCTATATTTCCTCACAAGAATCTTTAGAAGTAAGCCTCATTCCTATTCTCCTTTAACTGAGCATGTCATAGAGAAGACTGTGCTTAACCATTCAGTATTTCCCCTGATGATGTAAACAGCCCAATAAGGCATCAGTTAAAATAACCAAGTAAGAAACAGAAACTGTAGTTAAAAAACACAGACACATCAACAGCTCTGGAGCTATGTGCATTTTGTATTTTACAAAAGCAGAAAGTTATAAGCTCTATATTAAAGGTTCTACAAGGCCTAAAGAAAGTGAAATGGAAATGAATTCACTTTAATGTCTCAAGTCCCCAAGGATTAGACTAAGATCCAAGGTTAGACCTTATTATCCAGGGATAGTACACGGATGGATGAAGGTCTCTGTCTAAAAGTTGAGAGATTTCAAGTTAGCATTCCCGATCAAACTGTTCTCATTTCTCTTTTTAAATTGTACCGTGGGACTTCAGAACTCTAGGATTGATAGTCAACTTTTCTGGTATGTGTGTACACATTTCTGCAAAGCAATTTATTTCTACTGTGTGTACTTATCAGGTTAAAAAAAAAAGTGCTTTTCTGAATACAGTCAAATTCTTGAACTAAGACTGGCCTTTCTTCCAGGACTATTGTCAGTAGAATGATAAGTACTTCTAAATGATGGTCCTACAAGTAGTCAGATAAAAATACTTAAAACCCTCAAGAAGTTTCCAGTATATAAAGCAAAGGTCTATAACCTGAAGTTCTGCATGAATGGCTTATTGTTTATGTTGCAAACACTTGTCCTGATGCAATTTTAACCATTATTTAAAGACATACATTGATCATTTAGAGTGGCAAAGCAGTCACAAATTTTGAACAAGAAATTGCAGCTCAAATTATTATCTTGTTAATGCTCTCTGAAGACTGTGCTTTTCTGTCTTATCAGAAAAGTAAGATAAATAATTATCATGCATTTTTATGGAAAATATCCATGTAATTATTTTTTAAAACTTACATGAGTTGGTAATTATATTTCACATGATACATAAATATATCATCAATGTGAATCAAATTATATAAATTAGAATGTTTTCCCATTACTTAGTTTGACATTTTATTTTGTTCTAAATTATGTTTTGATGGGTAGTGTCTCTTCATATTTTAATTAGGTCTTTCTTCATTCTTCCTATTTCGAATCTCCTTGAAATACACACAGATGCACAGTTACGCCTTTTTTCAAATTCTCTGGAAGAATATTTCTCAAAGCACTTCCTGAAATGCAAATAATGAGTTCTAATTTATCTTTCTGAGACTATTGAATAATTGGGTATTTGGTGCCATCAAACTGTTATAAAACAGTGATATCTACATAGAATTTTGAGCCTTGTAAGAAACATAAGCAATCAACTAATCTAGCCTTCCCATTGCACAAATAGGAAAAGTGGGTACCAAAAGCGTGGGATTGCCAACGTTAAAAAGACAACTCCATTCCAGAGGCTGGTCTAAAATTCTCAGGTGAGAATTTCTCTTCTAGGACCACATAATATAGTGAGCATACTACAAGAAAGAAGGCAATTTCATTAGGAATTGTTGTGGCTTAGATCTTTCACATTTCTTAGTTCAATATAAGATTGATAATTAGGGAGTAGTCAGATTCTAGAAGGAAGTTGTACAGTGTTTAAATGTACAAAGAGCGCAGGCTGTGTTCCCCAATCTCTGTCCTCGTGTCTGCCCTGCTGGGCCAGGTATCTTCCTGAAAACACAGTCTCTGCTCTATCCTCTAATTATTACTTTCCATACAACAAACTGGCCTCCACTCTACTTCTCACTCAAAGCAGCTCTCTCAAGGTCACTGTCTTTTTTTTTTTTTTTT
>CAUYTI010147571.1:0-18817 GCA_963575145.1 Galago senegalensis
CCTGTGGTCCCAGCTACTTGGGAGGCGGAGGCAAGAGACTTGCTTGAGCCCAGGAGTTGGAGGTTGCTGTGAGCTGTAATGCTACGGCACTCTACCCAGGGGGACAGCTTGAGGCTCTGTCTCAAAAAAAAAAAAAAAAAACATTGTGCCTGGCACTGTGCAGGGATATTTCACACATGTGAACCTACCTGATCTTTATAAAACTGAGGTACAGGGTGGTGCCTGTGGCTCAGTGGGTAGGGCAGCAGCCCCATATATCCAGGGTGGAGGGTTCTAACTTGGCCCTAGCCAAACTGCAACAAAAAATAGCCAGAGATTGTGGTGGGCGCCGGGACTCCTAGCTACTCAGGAGGCTGAGGCAAGAGAATCACCTAAGCCCAGGAGTTGGAGCTTGCTGTGAGCTCTGATGCCACAGCACTCTACCGAGGTAAAAAAAATGAGACTCTGTCTCTTAAAAAAAAAAAAAACAGATATAGTCAAGAAAATAGGATCACAGAATTTCAATATGTTAAGTGGCAAACCTAGGATTTAAAGGTCATACTTCTGGCCTGGCCAAGTGGCTCACATCTGTAACGGTAGCACTCCGGGAGGCTGAAGTGGATGGATTGCTTCAGCTCAGGAGTTCAAGACTAGCCCGAACAAGAGCAAAACCTCATCTCTACTAAGAATTTTAAAACTAGCTGGGCAGGGTGGCTCCTGTGGCTCAAAGGAGTAGGGTGCTGGCTCCATATGCCAGAGGTGACTGGTTCAAACCCAGCACCAGCCAAAAACTGCAAAAAATAAAATAATTCTAAAAAAGAAAAACAACTAGCTGGGCATTGTGGTAGGCACCTGTAGTTCTAGCTGCTTAGGAGGCTGGAGTAAGAGGTGCTCGTGAATCCAGGAGTTTGAGGTCGCTGTGAGCTATGATAATGCCACAGCACTCTACCCAGGGTGACTAAGAAGCTGTCTCAAAAAAAAAAATAGGTCATACTTTGGCTAAGGAACCATCACAGCTACTAATACCTTAATTGTTGGAAATACTTTACTGCAAATAAGTAGGCAGAAATGGAGAGGGTGAGTTTGAGCTAAGCATTATTTGTGAGCTTGGTTTAAAGTTTTTATTTTGCTCACCTTGCATCCTGACTTTCAGTTTACCTACTTTTCCTGAACTTATTTTTGCCTCATTAAGCGTAACTGCCTTTCGGTGAGCCAGGCTCATTTTCTCAGGTAATTATTCACAGCTCACCAGAAAGGCCCTTGGGCTTTGTCACATTTTCTTTTTCAGTACTGAGCTGCCTTCCTAAGACACACAGGTGAGTCAGCACTTCCCCAAAATGACCACCATCACTGCCCATTAGCTATCACTGTTAGCTAGCCTGGCCTGAAAAGAACTTTTAACACTGTTCTTAAGTCTCCTGAGCGCTGTACGGCTAAACAGCAAGCTACTGGCTTGTTCCATCCTCAAAACTACATTTACTGACATATAGCAGTTCCTCAACTATAGGAGGAACTGCTATATGTGCTAAGGTTTGATATTCCAAAACTATGGGTGCTAAGGTTTGATATTCCAAAACTATGCTGAAACGTAATCCCTAGTTTAGTACTGGGAGACAATATTGAGAGGTGGAGCCTAAGGGGTGATGGGGTCATGAAGTCTCTGCCTTCGTGACTGGATTAATGGGTCATCTTGGGAGCAGGATGGTGGCTTTATAAGAGAGACCTGATACAACACACTCAGTCCCCTCACCATGGGGTGCTCACCTCAGGACTCTGCAGAGGTTCTCTCAGATGCAGTCCTGCAACCTTGGACTTCTCAGCCTCCCTAACAGAAATCAATTTCCTTTCTTATAAACTACCCAGTTTCCGGTATTCACTTATAACAACAGAATATGGACTAAGACAATAGTCAAACTTGTTCTCATAAACAGACAGCATGGAAGGCTTTAGGACAAAACTGGAAGGCATTTGGGCAGGAATTGGACAAGAGTAAGTTTAAATTGAGGCATAAAGAAATTTCAGATTTTTCAATGGAAGAGAAAGGTTGAAATTGAGCAAGCAAGAACGGTAACTGAGGGTGTGGTGGCATGTGCAAGTCGACCTAGCTATTAGAGAGGCTGAGGTGGGAGGATTGTTTAAGTCCAGGAATTGGCAGCTGCAGTGAGCTGACCGGTCACTGCACTGCAGCCTCCAGCCTGGGCAACAGTGAAACCTTGAGAACTTGTCTCTAAAAATAAAAAAGGAACTACAGGGCTTGGCACCTGTGGCTCAAGCAGCTAAGGCGCCAGCCATATGCACCTGAGCTGGTAGGTTCGAATCCAGCCCAGGCCCACCAAACAACAATGATGGCTGCAACCAAAAAATAGCCAGGCGTTGTGGCAGATGCCTGTGGTTCCAGCTACTTGGGAGGCAGAGGCAGGAGACTGGCTTGAGCCCAGGAGGTTGGAGATTGCTGTGAGCTGTAATGCCACGCACTCTACCAGGGAGACAGCTTGAGGCTCTGTCTCAAGAAAAAAAGGAACTACAAACTGTGAAGGGCCATTGTGTGGTAGAGTATTCACAAAATGTAATGAATGTAAAAACTTCAAAGTTGAGCTGATCTAGACCTTAGGGTATATCTAACCTAATCGTCTCATTTTTACTAAGGGGGGAAAAAGGGAAAAGAGCCCAGATACTGGAATAAGGCAAGGCTGCAATGCTTCTGTGTACAGTTGTGCTAACTATGCACTGCCCAGTTTCACAAGGCACCATACACATTGACAACAACGTAAATGATTCTCTGAGGCCAGGGGTGGGGAACCATTTCTGTTGGAAGGGTGCATTAATTTAGGTGTAATTAGATAAGGCCACATTCAAGAACCTTCTTTCAAAGTGAGACTGTCTAAAAAAAAAAAAAGAAAAGAAACTTCAAATAGATATTCTGAAAAATGTAAATTATTTTGTAAAACTCTAACTACTGTGTAGTTAATAATTCTTTTTCCTTTCTTTTTGAGACAAAGTTTTACTTTATCACCCTTGGTAGAGTGCTGTGTCGTCACAGCTCACAGCAACCTCAAACTCTTGGGCTCAAGCCATTCTTTTGCCTCAGCCTCCCAAGTAGCTGGTACTACTGGTACCCCCCTCAATGCCTGTCTGTTTTTAGAGAGGGGGGTATTGCTCTTGCTCAGACTGGTGTCGAACTCCTCAGCTCAAGCAATCCACCTGCTTGGCCTCCCAGAACATACTTAATAATTTCAAAAAATGAAAACTTTTTGTAAAATTTAGTCATTTTTAATGACTTTGCTGTGTCTGCTTTTTGTTGGAAAGCATTTGAATATGTGGTTGCAGGGCAGCGTCTGTAGCTCAGTGAGTAGGGCACCAGCCCCATATACTGAAGGTGGCAGTTTCAAACCCGCCCCCAGCCAAACTGCAACAAAAAAATAGCTGGGCGCTGTGGAAGGCGCCTGTAGTCCCAGCTACTCAGGAGGCTGAGGCAAGAGAATTGCCTGAGCCCAAGAGCTGGAGGTGTGACACACCATGACACTCTAACGAGAGCAACAAAGTGAGACTCTGTCTCAAAAAAATAAAATAAAATTTGGCTGCAAAATGGAGTTCTGCAGTTTCAAGTTTCAAATGATCCTTTAGATGGGTATCAGTCATTTGATCTTGATTTGGGTTAAGTAAGAGAATATGAATTTGCAGCAACAAATAATTGAAAAGCAAGAAGGCACTTTTAAGGCATGTTGCTGAATGTATAAATGTTCTACTGTATTTTTTCTTATTTCAATTGGACCCTTAGCATCAAACAATGACTTTAAAATGCCAGCTACCGACAGCTCAATTCCATCTGTGTTTTTTTAGGTGTTTGGGTGATATCAACAAGGTGAGGCTGAAATGCTAATTTGAGTGTAATATCATGATTCTCAAAGTCAGTGAACATTTCATTGTATTTTCCAATTAACAGCTCGGTAATGAGCTGGACACAGTGGCTCACGCCTGTAATCCTAACACTCTGAGAAGCCAAGGTGGGGGTAACCTTGAGCTCAGGAGTTCCAGAGCAGCCTGGATCTGTGGGACCCTATGTACTAAAAATAGAAAAATTGGCCAGTGGTGGCAAAATCCTATAGTCCCAGCTGCTAGGGAGGCTGAGGCAAGAGGATTGCTTGAGGCTAAGAGTTTGAGGTTGCTGTGAGCTACGATGACACCACAGCATTCTACCTAGGGCAACAGACTAGACCCTGTCTCAAAAAAAAAAAAATGTCTATAACAGCTGCATATTCTTCAAATGATTTGCATATATATCATCCTGCTCATCAATGATCTCTGCTATCTGGGGAAAATGTTCATATGAAATTTCCTTTTGAAAAAGTTTCGAGAAGAGATAGCTTTTTTTGAAATGCTTGAATTTTTTTTTTGACTCATATCATATATACACTTAGGTTTACCTTGCAAGGAAATATTCAAGTTGTTGTGGTTTGACATATCACAAAGAAATGCCGCATTCCTTTGGAAATCTCTCAATAATTCACACTGCACGGGCAGCTCCTATGGCTCAGTGGGTAGGGTGCCAGCCTCGTATACCGAGGGTGGCAGGTTCAAACCCAGTCCCAGCCAAACTGCAACAGAAAAAATAGCCGGGTGTTGTGGCGGACGCCTATAGACCCAGCTACTCGGGAGGCTGAGGCAAGAGAATTGCCTAAGCCCAGGAGTTGGAGGTTGCCATGAGCTGTGTCGCTACAGCACTCTACTGAGGGTGATAAAGTGAGACTGTGTCTCTAAAAAATAAATAAATAAAATACTACGGATTCATGTAACTATTCACAAATTCCACTTCAAACAGAAACACAGTGCACCATTGTCAAAAGATGAAAACAGACAGGAATACTTCACCCCCATAAACTCCGACCAACCAGCCTCATGTGGTAGTCAGGAGTGTGTGTGTATGAGGGGGCAGCTGGAACTAAATCATGGACATAGCAGCCATCAACTTAGCCCTATGACTTACTAATGTTCTAATTGTGGCAACCAATCCAGGAGGATTATTTCATTGAAAATTATTTTACTTTTTGGTTTACTTTTTGGGATTTTAAATACATTTATTTAAAAAAATAAAGTTAAACTATTAAAGATGAATACAAATATTGTAATGAAGATAAAAGGATTTATTCTGTAAAGTTTGGATTCAGTCAAAAGGCCACTTAAGGAGTAAAAAGGCCACATGTGGCCTTAAGGCTGCAAGTCCCACCCCCACCAACCCCATCCGAGGTGTACACATTACCCAGGGGTCCTGTTCCTGACTTGGTAATTCAGCAGAAGTTTTGTACTTCCTAAGTTTACTGGTTTTATATTGCTATATAACAAATTACCCCAAATGTAGGGGGGCTTTAATACAACACAAATTCATTACTTTATAGTTTCTGTGAATCAGCTGTCATGGTATGGTGTAGTTGAATTCTCTGCTCTTGAGTTTCACGGGGCTGATGTCAGGACGCTGGCCAGGTCTGTGGCTCTCATCTGGGCTTGGAGTCCTCTTCCAAGCTCACTGGATGTCAGCAGAATTAATTTCCTGTGGTTGCAGGACTGCAGTCCTGTTTTCCTTCTAGTCAGCAAGGACTCACAGTTCCTTGGCACGTGTCCTCCATAGTCAGATGCCAACATCAATGTTCACTTTCCTCCAGCCCATCCGGAGTACATCTCCCTGCCTTCTCATCTTCTAATCTTCTGGGACCAGCTAGAGAATTCTCTGCCTTTAAAAGTCTCGTGTGATTAAATCAGACCTTCCCAGATTATCTTCCAACTATGTGCCCAACTGAGAACAACTAATTTAGGACCTTAATTTTATAGTATCAGCAAAATCCTTTCAAAGCAGCATGGAGGGTGGTGTTTGATTTGGTGTTACAGCGTGAGGGGCTCCATTTTGGGTCGGTTGGCGGGCATAGTGCAGGAGCTCAGTCTCAATCAATGGCTAGTATAAACTATATTTAACACAGCTTACTCAAAACAGAGTTATTACAGGTAGAAATAGGTTAAAATGAGGTCAACCAGGTGAGCCCTAATGTAATGTAACTGGTGTCCTTATAAAAAGGGAAAATTCAGATACAGAGATCCGCGGGGAGAAGGCAATGTGAAGACAGAGGCAGAGTGTGGGGGCTCTTTCTACAAGCCGAAGAACACCAGAGATTGCTAGCGAGCCAGCAGAAGCTAGGGGACAGGCATGGGACAGACCCTCCCTCACAGCCCGGAGAAGGCACCAAATCAGCCCATGCCTTCATTTCAGACTTCTGGCCTCCAGGCCTACGAGACACGTGTGTTATTTAAACCACTAACGTTTGGGGTACTTTGAACCGATGCCCTAGCAAACCGATATATCCAGGTATCCCTGTCAGGAATTACAGTGCAGTGTAGTTGGAAAGGCAAACTAACTCCAAGGAAGTCACGTGTGAGTCTTCACAGACGGGTGTTGTTGGCCAAAGGATCTCTGAGGTGGCCTTTACCAGACACCTGGCTGTGAATCCCTGCTCGCTAGCGGTGTGATGCTGGGAAGTGTATTTAACTTCTTGGGCGGTAAAATAGGGAACAATAAATAAGTACCTTGTCTTAGTGCTTTTGGGCTGCTATAATGAAATATCCCAGATGGTAATTTTTTTTTTTTTTTTGAGACGGAGCCTCAAGCTATCCCCTGGGTAGAGTGCCATGGCATCACGCTCACAACAACCTCCAACTCCTGGGCTCAAGCGAGTCTCCTGCCTCAGCCTCCCAAGTAGCTGGGACCACAGGCACCTGCCACAATGCCCGGCCATTTCTTGGTTGCAGCCATCATTGTTGTTTGGCGGGCCTGGGCTGGGGATTCGAACCCGCCACCTTAGGTGTATGTGGCTGGCGCCTTAGCCGCTTGAGCCACAGGCGCCGAGCCAATTCCATAGTCTTTAAATTTCATAGTTTTAGTATAAGTTTCATAATAGTATAAACTAACACCAATATTTAATAGTGTACATATCTACAAGCTGCAAATTCATATTTATTAACTCTGTTGAATTAGATCTTTTTGCCTATAAGAAATATAGAAAGCTTTATTAAAGCATTGAGAAATAGTAAATGAGAGAGAAGAACATATTTCTTGTCTTTAAAACATTTAGTAATGTAAATTGAATATAGTCTTCAGAAACATTGCAGTTAGATCCACTCTTCATTTTTCTCATTTCCTTAAATTTTTATGGATATGCATATTAGGCTATTTTTGTATTCACTCTCAACTAAATAAATTAGCCCAAATATGCAAGACTGAAATTACCTTCTATAAATTTTCCAAAAGCATTTGAAAAATATCCCAGGAGTGTAAGTTCATAATATTTTACCTTATTAAAATGCTGTACCTGGCTTCTAGAATAGATATATGATCAGAAGAAGAGAATCTAAAATGTAATGCAAGTTAACAATTCTGTTGTAATGTCAAAAGTGAATCACTGAATGAGACTGACCTTGGAGACCAGGGGAAATGTCTGTTCATTTGGGGTTTTTGAGTAGATGAAGATTAGATTATTATATTTCTGTTTCTGAAAGTCTGTAGCATTGACATGATTATGCTGAAATATAATTTGAGTATTGATTTTAACCTGTAATAGGCTTTAATATTTTGTACTTTGGGTGATATAAAAATTACCTTTATCTATGCATGTATATGACGGTTAAGATACAAAGAATCTTGATTAAATGGTCCTTGGATTTATGTTTAAATAAATCAAAGGCTAAGCATTTTTCTCCTCTTTCTGACATTTGAAACAAGATACAAAAGTGTTTGGGATTATGGATTTTTTTTGGATTTTGGAATATTTGGGTATACTTAGTACATAATGAGATATCTTGGGGATGGCATGCAAGTCTAAACAGAAAATTTACTTATGTTGGGCAGTGCCTGTGGCTCAAAGGAGTAGGCCACAGGCCCCATATATCGGAGGTGGCAGGTTCAAACCTGGCCCTGGCCAGAAACTGAAAAAAAAAAAAAAGGAAAGAAAATTTACTTATGTTTTAATAAATATACCTTATTTATACAGGTTGAAGGTAGTTTTATACAGTATTTTTAATAATTTTGTGCATAAAATCAAGTTAATGTAACTATCAGAAGGCAAAGGCATCACTATCTCAGCCATCTATATTGGACGGTCTCTGCTTATTTGGCATCATCATTGTTCCTGAGTCTGAATTTCTGGCTACCAATAAGCAACCATTTTCTTATACTTATTTACACATAAGTGCTAGGTAGTAAAAAATAGGATATACCAGTAAAAAAAATAGTATGTTCAGAGAAATTAAGCAGCACAGTAGTCTCACCAAAATCCTGTTAAATGTCAGCTGGTTAGCAGCAGCAACAACAAATGGCAGGGTGCGGTCTCCACCTGTAATTCTGTGTGTTGACGATGAAGTTACTGTATACTGCATTTTAATTTTTTTTAGGTGAAAAGAAAAATGAGAAGCAGTTCAGGGGCCAAAAAATACCCTAGAGATGAGGAGGCATTCGGGCTAAATTGTGTGTTTGTGCACCCGCATTTTGGCCCATCATGAGAGTCAGGTGTGGAGTTTTCACTGTGTGGTATCATATAGGTATTCAAAAAATTTCAGATCTGGGGACATTTTGATTCTGTGCTTTCAGATTAGGGACACTCAACCTGTACAAACAAGTGTTGCAAAGAATTTTTATCGGTATTTTAAATATATAGCTTATTGTCCACTGAGTAGAAAGACTTCTTCGGTTTTTCTGTTGACAATATTTTCAGCTTCTGTATTACCCACTTCTAGATGCTCTGTACCACAAAAACGTTTATTTATTTTCATCTGAAGTTTATGGAAGGAAAATGCATAGGAAGGCATCTTAGCAAAACAGTAAGACAAAACAACTGTTGACCGACTTTATGAGTACATGGTAAGAGTACAGGAACTCAGGAACTTAGTTGACCGTTGGTTTGCTCTTTATGAGCACATGGTAAATGCAAGGCTTATTTAGACCTTCAGAAGTTTGTTAGCAGGGGCCCATCTTCTTGAAATCATGGTACTAGTTTAGGACTTCTGGTTCTTTTTCAAAATCAGGTAAATTTTTCAGAACGAAAAAATACATCAAACTATTTACTATTAAAAGGAAGAATATTGTGGTAAGTTTGAGTCAATTTTAGTTGGAACGTTATCAACAGAAAACTAGGATCCCTGTATATGGACAGCTTTCATGTAATGTAGCTCCCAAAGTAAAGATTTTGTGATCATCTGAATTTGCAGGGAAGTAATTTTCTAAGAATGAATACTGAAGTTTTTGAATCACAATTTTATATTCTTAATTTTGATATTTGATTCTATTTCACATAGGACATTCAGGGCCATATATAACCATTTTTGTCTAATTCATTTTAAAGGGGATTCAGCAGCTCCAGGAATAATGTAATGGTGAATGATGTTTACCCAGCAGTGTGGATCTACAAGTATGGGTGTATTTGGAGAACACATACACCAACTCTAAGGGACGTGAATTGGATCTCTTCTCCATTCACAGGGATCCCTTTGTATAACTGGGAAAAAGGAATATTTTGAGGACATCCAAAAGCTCTTTCTCTTACTTTTTTCTAACAAAGTCTAGGATTTAGATCTTTGAAGATACTATTCTATTGACTTTTATTATTTAATATTGCTAAAAAGGACTTAGACGAAAATGTGATTTGATACCATTATAGATAAACTATTTCACCCTCTGCCATCTTTCTTTTCTTCTGGAAGATTTTGGAATTTTTATCCTTAGAGTTGTGATATTAAACTAAGTGGTGATTGTTGTTGTGTTATTATTTTTAATGTTCTGCCTCAGGTGCCTATCCCTCGACTGTTGTCTGAAGCCTGAATCTGGCTTTAGCGAAGGGACATTTTCTTCTTTTCCTTCTGTGGTTAATTTTTCCATGGAGTTCTCTCAGTTTCATCCTTTCATTAGATTAGACAACTACTAAAACTGCTAAATGTACCTGAAGAACCTGAAGACCTAAACTTTTTCCATTTTATAGTGGATTGTGAATAATCTTTTGTCTTTATCTTCTAGCTCAGTAATTTGATTTTTATGTAGGTTCTTTAAATTCCCATCAGTTTTTTAGGCTTTGTTTTATCATTATTTTATTAGTCATGTTTTTAATTTTGTAGCACTCATTTTTATAATAGCTTTTTCTTTTTTGTTAATGTGCTATATTTTCAAATCTCACTGAGAATGATACTCATTTAAATGTTTTTCTGTTTCTTTTACACTACTGAATGTTACTTTTAAAATTTGTTAAATTTGATGACTTTCTGGCTAATTTTTCTTCAAATTTTTGGTGATTCTTAGTTGTTTGTTAATGTGTAGAATTAAGAACCTAGATGGAGCAGTCCTGGTCAGTGGAGCGTATTTACTCCTCAGTCCAAATAAAAATCCCTTTTTACTTCTGTGGGTATGTGAATTATCATTGCAGAAGATTAACTGCAGGGCAGGAGGGGAGTATGGTTGGGCAGGATGTGACCTGTACAGGCATGTCACCTCTGGGTCTGGAGCTCCCTTCCCTTAAGTTTTCTGCCCCCTTGTTCTGTCTATTTCTCTAATCCTATTGTCCACCCTGGGATAGTCCACAGTCAAAAATCACATTCAGGAAAATATACTCTGCTTTGGTTATTATTGATAGATCGTGAGCTTTGAATTTCTCTAGGCCTCTATAATATACTCTCATTTGCGTGTTGTAGCTCCAGCTTTCTCTGATCTGATTTTGCTGATAATCAAAATCTCTTTAGATTTTTAGTTTATAGAACTTTCTCAGATTTTCTAGTCGGCAATGAAATTCTTTCTTATTTTCTTGCACTATTAATATTTCTCCTTTTAAAAAATGTGTCTATATGGAATTTGAAGGGAAGGGGGAAAAGTAAATGTGTCCTCATTTGCCTTTATGATCTATTTTCTTTTAAAGTAAGATATAGAAGCACACACACTGAATTTAAGAGAAATTAGAAAGATGATGAAACCATATTAATGGAGGCTTATCAACAGATTTTAAAAAGAGGAAAATGTCTATAATGAATTTATAGAGGCCATTTATTCAGTGTTGGCCTCCATCATGACTTCATTATTTTTTCCCAAGAAAACAAATTGAAACTATTGACTTTGGAGAAATTTCTTGGGCAGTATTTACTTTTAGTCATCCTGTTTAAGAAGAACTTTCTTTGCTTATTAAGCTGGTGTTTTTATGTTATGATAACAAATGGATTGTTTTGATATAATCAATTCTCAATATTGACCCATTTTTAAAAATAGGCATGTTATTCTCAAAAATAACAGTATTTCCATTTGGTGAATTTTAACTTATCTGTAATAAAGAAGTAAACCTTGATGTACTTTAATGGGGATTCACTGTCTTGCTCCAGACAAGATTTAGTAAAAAGAGGACATTAGCTGTTATGTTAATGGTCATGACAGGCAGTACCTGATCTGCACAAGTGAATTAACTATGGACAGAATAGACAGAGATTGGTTTCTAACTTCATTTCAATCAGTTATTCTTCTGGAAAACAAATTCAACTTAAAATTAGAGCCCAGGCTTAGATTTGTCATGTTTTTCGTAATTTTATGTTGAAATAGTTTGCTAATAGATATATAGAAGAGAGTAAGAAAAGATTTTCATTAACATAGCTCAGGTTTATTTATGGAGTAAGTATCATATGTTTGTCATTAGAGTATTCAAAAATAGAAACAAGTGAAACAACATGTTCTCTTTGTGAATGTTGGCGATTAATAAACCAGTGAGACTGCTTTTGTACATACTGCCTTGTGGAAACTCAAATCATTTGATTTCATTTTTCCCTTCTCCTTTTTTGTAGCAAAGCCAGAATGCGCCTACTTTAGAGACATCAGTAGCCCATAGAAATGTATTGCTTTTCTTTTAAAAGTGCACCTGCATCCAAAACTGATTAAAAACATACTTTAACAAGAAAACAACCATAGTGCATTACATTTCTCAGTACTACCTAATTTGCCAATATGACTAGTTTTGATTAAAGAGAAGTTGATTATAATGTTCAAAACTGTTTATTGAACAGAAAAGCTAGATGCAATCAGAAATCAGAGGTGTACCCATGGAGATTCTGAATCTTAAAATCTTAATGTGACAAGTGCTATTTCCTTTTAAGGTTTTGCAAATCTTGCTAGGATAACACTGAGCAGTTCTACATGTATCTGAAGAATTTTCATATTGCAGGTGGTAGTGATAGTCCTTATTTTTTGGTAATGCATGAGTGATGTAGATGTGTATTCTCATCTGATCTTCGTAAACCTCTTTATCAAATTGGTTGCTGCAGCCTCCAAAAACAGAAGTTTTGAAGTTTTCATTTCAGTGCATTTATTTGACCTTTCTGCCTCTTCTTTGTTTTTTACCCATTTTCTCATTTTTTATTTTACATACTTTTGGATATATGCAGATTTCTGGGTTCATTCCTATCAGTCAGACTTTCAGTGGTCTGACTTTGATCTTCACTTGTCAACTTAAATTGTCCTGGTTAGATAAGACCTCCCCATAGGCTCAGTGCATCTGTGCTCCAGGTCTTCTAGATCTCTCTTCTGATAGTACTGGCCAGCCATCATTTTAGCTTCAGAAACATTCTTTTCCCTTTGATTTTATAATGATGTTAGCTAATATTTCTTGAGCGCTTACTTTGTGCTATTCTAAGCACTTTATATATCATATGTTCTTCATCATAGTCCTTTGAGATAAATTAGTATGATTTTTCCCACTTAGAGTAAGGAAGGTTAAGCCCAGAGAGACAATTGCTTTGTGTGAAGCCACACACTCGTAAGCCATGGAACCAGGGAGTCAAACACAGGCAGGCTGACTACAGAGCCAGTGTTTTTCATCTCTAGATGCCATTCTATTGTGTTTTCTCTCATCTCTCCTCTTTGGCCTTAGCCTTTTATGCTTTTCTTTGGCTTACACACTCCTCTTACATTAAACATTTCTACATCCCTCAAAACTGCTCAAGTATCAGTGAATATTCTTGTAGTTTTTAACAGAATGGAAATTTAATACATGTTGTGGACAGATTTTCTTGTGTTGCCCTTTGAAAGTAACTTTATTTTTTTACTTATTTTTTTATTTCAAATTAATATGAGGGTATAAATGTTTAGGTTACATTGTTGCAATTCTAAGGTTAAGTTCAAGCTGTAGTTGAGCCCTTCACCCTAAGGAGAACAATCATTGCAAGATTCAGAGTTAGATTTAAGAGGATTTAGTGGTGACATACATGTGTTTATTTTACCTATAAGTCTTCAGTTTCTTAATTACCATTACTAACAAGACATTATAATGCCTGCATTTCATCATTAGCAATTAAAATATAGTTTTCTTAGAGTAGAAGATTGAATTTAGTACTGGTTTTTTCAAGTATGTGAATTATTTTTAAATGCATAGCTCTTTGTAAAGTGGATTATTGTGTTAAGTATTGGTTATCAAGTCTATGTATTCCCAAGCCTTTTACTCTAAGTGAGCTAAGTGTATAAAGCTTAAGCATTTTGTTCTTTAATTTTGTTCCAGGAAAAAAATCTTTTTGATAACCTCATTTATCCTTTTTAAAATTATTTGAGGTACAAATTATGCTCATTTGTACAATATTTGGCAATATTTCTGTGTCAAATATTTTACAGTCATTTAAAATTGCCAGGGTAAGTATTATGAAGCACTATTGGGTCCTTTTAGAAAAAGAGTACCACATTTGAAAACAATGCTTTGGAAATTGTCTCTTTAGTCACTGTAAGAGAAATAGTTAATCCAGCAAAGGAAAAAGTTGACATTGTTTGATATTGGTTTATATTCGTTGTACTATAGTTATTTTTTAACTGCTTGAAATTAGTTCGATATTGGTTCTCATGATTAAAAATTTCTATGGTTGTATGGTTGAGATATTTTTCACTGATACATATATAAGCAAGTTTTTATACACACCACATATATTTTAGAAAATGAATAGTTTATATGTTGCTCTTGGAAGATGTTTTTAAAACATGTGTTAAGCACTGAGATTATTTGAATTAATAAGGTTATTTTTCCTTACTTATTTTTCCTTTCCTTATTTTCCCTGGGAAAAATAAGAGTTAGAGGGAGCAGGACTTTATTCAGAGTGTGCACCTGTATATTTAAAATGCCATCGCTTTAACCCTGTAACTAATGAAGTGGCCCCTCCATCATGTGTAACTTTACTGGTTCCCAGCTACCTCTGGCTTTGTAGGATCTACCTAGCCCTGATTTCCCACATGTACATTCTCCTTGGATGAATTTTATTTTTTTTAGCAACTTGTCATCAATTTATTAGATTTTAAGCATCTGCAATGGTGCCTTCAACCTCAACTCCTGGCTCAATACTGATGGAGGTAATCTGCTTAACAGTCTCAGAAGGCTATGCAGGTCAGTGAGTCACTTGTGGATTCTCATCTAGAAGCGATCCCAAGTCTTACTTAGAACCTTCACCACCTTTCTTGCAGTGGTTCTCAAAGTCTCGGTAGGCATCCAAACTGGTCCTTTCACTTTAAGATTCTTCTCCTTTGCACCTCTGATCAAGTCAGGACACACTACAGGGAAATAAAAGCATCTTGCAGTTCATTCTAAACAAAATCAGCTTGAGCAATTTCAGCTTCTGCTCCCTGGATGAATTATAGTGATAAAGTATAGGACATGGTACTAGGGAGGGAAAGAAGGGTTTATTTTGCATATTTGTTCACCTGTCACTCAGGTCAAATTTTGAATGTATGTGTGAAGCCATAGTACTGCTTAGTATTTTACTTCTCAGTGAAAGCTCAGCTAGTCAGGATATATTTTCTCTAAAATCTAGGTCTGTAGTTTGGCAGTTCATTTCACAGGACCTAACGTTATAGTTGCATTCACTATAGCACTTAGCATTCAAAGGTTTTCTTCCTACATCTCCTCTGTCGCCTCTTACCGGAAGGTGAGAGAACATTAACTGCAATACATGTAAAGGTAAGTCAAGGCTGAACTGGAAAACAGGAGCCTGCAGTTCTGAGGCCTGTGGACCTAACAGTCACAGCATGTAGGGCTGAGCACTGCCCCAGATGGCTAATTTCTCTTTCTTTCTTAACATATATTTTTCCTAGTTAGGATCTTGATGGAGAAAGATAACATTTTTATCAAATGTCTTGAAATCTTTGAAAAATAGGTATCATCTAAATATAAAGTGTGGTCAGTTCTTTCAGTCTAAGACATAATTTGATTTTAAAAATAAGTCCATTTATGTAAATAACATACAGTTATATAGCTTACCATGAATAAGTTCATGTCCTGAAAATCTCAGGTACTGCCCCATATTCAGGGTTTTTGACATTTCATTTTGTTTTCATCTATTTATTAAAAAAAATTTTAACTCAAGAAATATTACATCTAAAAATAACTGGAATTTGCAGTTTTAATATGAAGCAATGTTACATGAGAAAGGAGACCCAGCTCTCCACATGCTTTCTGCCTAGAGTATAATATTCCATACATTGACTCTCACTGTCCCTCCAAATCAGGATTTTTCATGAAGTTCTGATAGTACTATTGAAATTGACCTTGGCTATATATATAAAGGGCCTATCATAGAACCTATTGGTATGAGAATAGCAACATTGTGTACTAAAATTTATCTACTTAATGCTTATTTAAAACATTACATTTGAGAGAGTTTTTATTTTCCCTACTCAGCATTTTCCATGTGGCTTTATTTTCCATTGAATTTTAAAAGTCAAAAAAAAAAATCAAGTTAACAAGCATTTATTTATATTCAAAGCCCTGGGCTAGATATATGTGGAACATAAAAAATGATGATGATGACAATGATTGCAAACACTTGCAGTCACCAAGTAATTACTAAGTAGCAGACCAGGCCACTGACTTAAGTGGTTCTGCACATATTTAATCCTCATATCCCTGTCAGGTAGGAGCTGCTGTTTCCCATGTTACAGATGAGTCAACTGAAGCATGGAACATTTCATAATTTACTCCAGGTCACACACCTAGTCACTTGGGAAGACTGCCTTAAAACACAGCAGTTTGACACCAGAGATCACACTTTTAACCATTGTGCTATACTAAAATGAAGACAAGATCTTACCCTCAAGATGTTTTAATGCTACTGGGAAAGTGATTTTATATATATATATATATATATATATATATATTTTTTTTTTTTTTTTTTAAATGCAGGTTAGGTGCTGCAGTGCTAACCCAAATATGGAAGACATGGGTGCTCAGAAGGAAAGATGCATTTAATGAGGAAGTGGGGAAGGCTTCTGGAAGAAGCGTGTTAGCTGACCTTAAAGCATAGGCAGGATTTTGCCAAGTGGAAATCAGAGAAATAGGTTCTCACTGAAGAGGGCAATAGAAACAAAAGCATTGTTTTGAGAAAAATGCAGTGGCCACAGTTAATTTGACTATATGGAAAAGAAAAATCTTTATACTTACAGACTCTTGCAAATAATGTGTATGTTTTCATTTAAAATTAGAAACTTTATATAAATTTTTGGAGATATTAGTAAATTATAGATCCAAATTACAGACTTTTCAAAGATTGAATTGTTATATTAGTGTATTTCAATGGGATGGAGTTATCCAAATTGAAATCAGGCCAAGGGGCTAGGGACTAGCATTTCTTTCTTATAAAAATATTGTAAATTATTTTACGGATTTCAATGTGGTTTTATATCTAATCTTAGAGGACATTATCTATAGCTGAACTAATAGGTCTGAGTTGATGAAACAGAAATAAACCAACCATCTATAGAAATTACTTTTCTTAACACTTTAATTTAAATCTCTTTCTATGACATCAATATTTAAAGTATAACTGCAGAGAATTGCCCTCACAACAAAAGTTCATTTTTATTGTCATACGAATAGATACACGTGAATACCATATTTCTAAGTACTGAAATAGTTTTCTCTTAGCATAGTATTTCCAGAGAAAGATTTTCTGCCAAGCCTGTGAAGGGAGAGCTAATAACACTTAGAAATCTTGGACCACCCACCCACCTCTGATTTCCTGACCCAATTTGTGAACCACGTTGGACTGAGGTCACTATACAGTCTGTGATACCTCCTTAGGACTTTCATATTTTACTTCATAGGTTATATTGACTTTTAGATTTCAGGCAGTTAAGTAAAACAAAAAATCTTCCTCATTTTAAATTAGAAAAAATTGCCTTAGTCTAAGCCATATTTTTACCTGGTATCTTTTTACAGGCATTTTTGTGTTCATTTTTATAATTTTTATATAATCATATATTTTAATTTTTAGGAGTTGCCCTTTTTCTAAAAATACTATGCTGATTCATCTTAGGTATTTTAACCTCCTCTTAAGCCTCCTATTCCCATCAACTTTTTCATAAATACACTAAGCATTGATTTTTGCCAATTATTTGGGTACCTTAGGTTGTAAGCTATCTTGATTTACATACATAAAGGTTACTAAAGAAAATAATTGTCTCCTACTTTTTATGATCTATACCTTCCCAGGCTTACTTCTCTACCTTTTGTTAGAAGAATAATAGATAGGGATGAGAAAATTGGTGTTTACTTTTTATCCCATGTCTGTATTTTTAAGTCCCATCTTCAAAAACCAGGTCTAATTTTACTTCTGTCACAAACTTGAAAGGAAGATAAAAGATGTATTAATTGCCAGTTTTATTGTTTATTTTCTGACTTATTTTCAACTTTATTATCTATAGTTAATGGGTAGCACCTTAAAAAATCATTCTTCCAATCTTGACATAGTAACAAAGTATATTTTTATTTACAGCTTGTTATCATTTGGATATTTGTCCTCTCCAGATCTAACGTTGAAATCTGGTCTCCACTGTCAGAGATGGAGCCCGGTGGAAGGGGTTTGGATCATGAGCGGTGGATCCCTCACAAATGGTTTTTATTTATTTATTTATTTGAGTCAGAGTCTCACTATGTTGCCCCTAGTACAGTGCCGTGGTGTCACAGCTCACAGCAACCTCTAACTCTTGGGCTTAAGTGATTCTCTTGCCTCAGCCTCCCAAGCAGCTGGGACTAGAGGCGCCCATCACAACGCCCAGCTATTTTTGGTTGTAGTTGTCATTGTTGTTTGGCAGGCCCAGGCTGGATTCAAACCCACCAGCTCCAGTGTATGTGGCTGGCACCCTAGCCGCTGAGTTATAAGTGAGTTCTCACACCTTAGTTCCTTAGTTTGCAGGAGAACTGATCGTTATAAAGAACCTGGCCCCTCCCTCCCTTTTGTTCCTCTTGCATCCTTCCTCTCACCTGCTCCTGTCTGAGGCCCACCACAGGCAGATGCTTGTGCCATGTTTCTTGTCTAGCTTGCAGATCTATGGGCCAAATAAACTTTTTTTCTTTATAAATTACTCAGCTTCAGGTATTCCTTTATAGCAATGCAAAAATAGATTAAGACCCAGGGAGTCTTTATCCTTCTACTAAAGGAAAAGAGATGGATGAATGGCATCCTTTAACTAGATGCCTTATTTATTCATTTCAAAGGCAAAAAGTTAATAAATTGTGTCTGGGTGTTGGGTTATGACTATTACATTATTTATTTCTATAATTTTCATTTAATTTTTTTTTTTTTTTTGAGACAGAGCCTCAAGCTGTCCCCCTGGGTAGTGCCGTGGCATTACAGCTCACAGCAACCTCCAACTCATGGGCTCAAGCGAGTCTCCTGCCTCCGCCTCCCAAGTAGCTGGGACCACAGGTGCCTGCACAATGCCCGGCTATTTTTTGGTTGCAGCCGTCATTGTTGTTTGGCGGGCCCGGGCTGGGGATTCGAACCCGCCACCTTAGGTGTACGTGGCTGGCGCCTT
>CAUYTI010147572.1:0-12896 GCA_963575145.1 Galago senegalensis
TGAGAAAATGACATGAAGGCTGTGTTGACCAGTTTGATGGAAGTAGTTCAGAATGCATGTGAAAACCCCACACTGTACCCCAGAAGTGCATTAATGTACATAGTTAACATTCAATTAAAAAATAAAAAAAAAATAAAAAAAATAAAAAAAAGAAGGATAAAGTAAAAAGTCACTAAATTATCCGAGACCGTGCAGAGCTCTAGAAGGTTTCCAGGGACTGTATGTGTCCTCTCCTCCAGAACTCACACTCCCCCACCTGGTGCACTGCTGGGAGTTTTATAAATGGCTGTTACAAAATAACAAGATGGATTTTTATATTAAAACTATCAGAACTGCTGTGTACAAAAATGGCTTTAATTCTTTCAAAGTAGTACTTTGTTAAATAGCACCGTCATTACTTACATAACTTTGGACAAATTCTTTCTCAAAATTGTTTCCAGGGTCAGTTTCTAAGCATTCAGGAAGACTAGTGTTTTGATTGCATTTCTAATTTTTAAATCGTATCTTTAAATTTTTCTTCTCTATTTTTTTCTTTTTTATTGAGACAGTCTCACTATGTCACCGTTGGTGGAGTACCATGGCATCACAGCTCACAGAAATCTCGAACTCGTGGGTTTAAGCCATTCTTCTGCCTCAGCCTCCCAAGTAGCTGGGACTACCAGCATCCGCCACAATGCCTGGCTATTTTTAGAGACCAGGTCTTGCTCTTGCTCAGGCTGGTCTCCAACTTGTGAGAGCAGGCAATCCACCCACCTTGGCCTCCCAGAGTGCTAGGATTACAGGCAGGAGCCCCCACACCAGGCCTTTCTTCTCTATTTTTAAAATTATACATTTTTATTTAAAAATAGGAGAAGATATGAAGAAAATAAATATTTCCTACAAACCTGCCAGCAATAATTGAGAAGTAGTGACATTATTAATAATGATCATTATAGGTTTGGGGCTGTTCTTTTAGCAATAAAGACATGATCATTTTTACATGCAACATCATATCTAAATTTGTTACAGCACTTTCACTCACATAGCATGCTTATGTCATTAAATATTTAGTAAAATGTGATTTTAATGCCTTCAAAATAGTCTATCATGTGAATGCATCAAACTGTATGTGCCTGCATTCTGCTATAGCTACTATTTGCTTTTAAAACAAAAAGAAAATTTTTTGAATTTATAAGTTTTGGTTTTATATGCTTTTTCTTTCCCTAAAATATAACTTTCTCTCAAAGGTAGGGAAAGATAAAGCAACAATGAACCAGTATCTGCCATACACCTGGAAATTCTGAGATACGTAATATTATCCCCCCATTTTTAACAGTTTAAGTACAAAATTTCATAAAGCTTAAGTAATTTGCTCTGAGCTATGTATCTAGAAAGAATCCCAGCCAGACTTTGAACCTAGAGATGCTGGATTACTGGTCCATACTTTATACTGTAGCAGTCAACAACAACTGGATGATTTTAACAGAAGGACAATTCCAAAACATGTGTGCCTTCTCTCATCACTTACACAACTCTCAGAATATTTATATAGGCGCTTTGGCAGAAGAGAGGCAAAGTGTTCAAAGTAATTTAGCTCTTGATAATTGCAAGACATAAACCCAAATCCTTTTTTTTTTTTTTAACCATTACTCCTTTGGAAGATTGTTCCTGTCAAATACGCCTGAGCACATCAGTCAATTCACTGCAGCATTTCTCTCTACCCGTCAACCACGTCCTTTCCAGAACTGCCCATAGTGACAGTTTGAGCAGTTTTAATTAACAAGCACGATTAGACTGGAGAAAATTAGTTTCCTAAATGCCAATCAGTCCTGTTTTCTCTCTCATGGGTCCCCAAACAAAGATTGAAGGTGGTACTACTGCTGGACAGTGTTACAGAACCCAAGGGCCAGCAGTGGCCAGCCAGGGGATTCAGACTCAGCCTGGCTGTGAACCAGACAGGATCAGGAATGAGCATGGGCAAATGCCTTTTAAAATCCATCCAAGAAACAACCACCACCAGAGGCTTCTCCGTCTTCTGAATTTCATTTCGGGGAAGGAAAAAGCTATCAAGTTACTCTGCTCCTTTTAGCCAAGAAAACTAACCAATCTTTTCAGATTTCCAGCTCCAGAAGCCTTAAGCACATCCCTTGAATGGAAGATTTTTTTCAGATCATAAGACTTGGGAGTGGATTGAAATAGGATAGGAATGTAAATAAGGTTAAGAAGAATTGATTCATAGCTTTGGAGATATAAAGATGAATTTATTTCTAAAAAATCAGGAGCAGATTAGGGCATCATCCAGCAAGCACATACAGCTATTAAGTGTTTAGAATGACAACTCTGGGAATTTCCAGCACAGATCATGTTTCTTTCTATTCCATTGACTTAATCTAAAGAGGGGCTGACTTGTGCAGAAAATGGGAGGAAGATGCAACTCACATAAAGTCTGAACCACGAACCTTGTCCTGGTAAAACTGTAGGTATTATATTGGGGCACTATTTTTCCTTTACTGCTACGAAGCATCTTGGAAATGTGGAATCAATCTGCCTGTGTTGGAATGCTGCCTCTATGTACTGGCTGTGCAGCTTTGATCCCGTTTCCTCTTCTCTCTGCGTCTTAGCTTCTTCTTCTACAAAAAAGGGTTAGTAATGGCACCTGTCACCTAGCATTGCTGTAAGGAGTACATGAGATACTGCTTGAATATTGCTTCAAATTGTGTCTGGAATATCTTTAGTTCTAGGTAAGTATGTATTGTATGTCAAATATTTCTGAAATAAATTTTATTTTCTGATCCTTCTTTCTCACCTGATCATTGAAAACTGAACAACTTCCAGGCAACAGAGGCACAAAAACATTTCCTCTCCTTTCATCTCCAAGACCCTTATTCTGCTCCAGTTCCTTTCCTAGAAAAGAGGATCTATCAGGTCAAACAGGCCCAATTTCTTGCTCCTGCAGACTCACACTCATTTATACTGCCACCTACCCCACCTTTCATCCTAAAGCCTCCTAAACAGCAATCTCTCCTTTTGATCAAAAAGCTCATTTCTTCCCTGGCCCCCAGTTAGAAGGGCCTTCTCTCCTTCAGAAGAGGAGAGCCCTATTTTTTAAATAAATTAGTGGATATAAAATAATTAACTATTGTGAGTCACCTAGAAACCCATATCCATGTATGTACAGGTATGGACATACGCATATATGTACACATGTGTTCATGTGTGCACATGTATTTACATATATGTAAATACAAAGTGAGTCTTTCATAGAATACAGTGGGAAATCCTAGCCTGAACCCAAACCATACACTTTTGTAAAAGCTTAGAAGGAAAATACAAAGGGGGCAAAGGACTCATTAACTCTCACAAAGCTTAAGTAAGGAGGGTGAGGCAGTGGTGGGAATGGAAGAATGAAGAAAGGATAAATCTATTTCTCTATTTCCAGCTGAGCTCCTTTTCAACCACTGTTCCTATTAGCCAGTATGGATATTGAAAAAGAGAATGAAATAGTTATGTCTATGAGTATTATTTCAGAGGACATTGAACGTTTGCCAGGATAGCCAAATACCCAAAAATTAGGGTCTTTGTTCTTTCTCCAAAAAAAAATTTAACAAGAGAAAAAATGCTTTTCTTGTTAAATTCAATTTATCCTAAAATTTCATTAACCAAACTATGTAATTTACTAAATCTTATTGATTGATACTTTACCCTGATTCATAAAAATTACCCATGTCTGCTGATCTCAAAGAAATGAAGGAAAAAACCAGCATATCATGGTAGAGCATATGAATTATTTTCCATGTCTCATCACAGTTGGAAGATATGTTCATCAGAGAATCATCAATTTTTTAGACTCTTAAAGATTTATTCCTGAGTGTCCATTTTGCAATTGGCAAAGAGGTAGACATAATTGTCAGAGGACTTGTTGGTCATGATACCCCCAAACTCCTGGGCAATTTGTTATTCTACCACAAAAGCCCAAGGAAATTGGGGATTAAAGGTCTACTTTTCCAATGTGATAAAAATAATGTTTTTAACTGATGTCCTAATACACATGATGTTTATAGATAGCATAAATAATGATTCTTAGAGCTCAGCTCAGCACATATGGAAGTCAGAAGTGAAATGGACCTGTAATTTTATGTGATTTTTAATATTTTTAAATGATTTACTCAGAACAATTTATTCATCTTCCCTGTTCCACTTCCAAACCATTGTTGTAAACTTTCTTCAACTTCACATTCATTTTTGTATCACTCTGCCTCCCTAGAGGCCAAGTTTGTTTGAGCACACAATAAATTCAAGTGAGCTGTAGTCAGCTTGGCCAAACAATAGTTATTATCACAGCCATTTAGATATCTTATCCAGAATTTTAACTGGGAGGTAAAACAACAAATAAAGTCAGATTAGGGGAGGAGCACAATTATAAGAAGGGCTTCACCTAACAAATGCAATCAATGTAACCTGGTTCTTTGTACCATCAATGAATCCCCAACAGTAAAAAATAAAATAAAATAAAGTTAGCTATAAAGTTCACATGTCAGGCAGGCAATGAATAAGCAGAGCAGGGAAAGGAAATCATAAAGGTATTCAAAGAAAATCAAAAAGGCGCCAGTGAGGTCCCTGGAAGGGAGACACAAATGAGCCATCTTTCCAACTGCTATTTCTTATAAAGTTGTTCCTGTCTTTGGGATTTGATGAAATTTCACTGGCATCCTTCTAATAACTTATTTTGTGAGTTAACAGGGATGAACCCCTGTTCTTTTTAGCCAACAGGGCCTTGCCCAAGCATATCCTCTTGCCTGCCTGTCAAGATAGGCAAAGTTTGCGTTATCACAGGAACGGAGAGGAAAAGGAACAACGGCAGTGTGCTTGTCTGTGCTCCAGATATGCAATTCATCAGAAATGCCTGGGGAACTTTCTAAAAATAAAGATTCCCAGACTCATTCTGGCTGAGAATGGGTTCAGAAAACCAATGTTTTCTAAAGATCCCCAGATATTTCTCGTGATCAGCTAGACTGGGGATTCTAAACTCAGAGCCCTTTATCTTCTCTGGGTTATATATATCTTCAAAAATCAGAAATCAGATAAAATTACCATCCCTCTTTCATTATATGATATTTGTAGGTGATTTTGTGTAACTTTAGGATCCCTGACCTAGACCTAACCCAATATCCCTTGTGGACATAAAGGACAAATGACTGGTCCAATAACCAGCCTATAGGAAGTGGCCAAACCTGTTATCTGAGCTTTTAAAGACATTTGCAAATAACAAATAAATAAATAATATGTTTTCTGGTGGCCAAACAGAAACCACTGTGTATTTCAACAGAGGCTATGTAATACATGTATACAAAATTAGTTGCAGAGGTGTTAAGGGACTAAGATAGGAAAAAGAGGTATGGCAGAGGTAATGATTCCAGAATTATGACCTTGGGCAGGGAAGTAGAGAGAAGGGTTTAGGATCATCAGAACCTCTGGCCCCAGCTGGAGTAGGAGCTCCAGGAGCACAGGCAGGGAGCTGTGCAGATCTAGGACTTCAATCTCTGCAGAGGTGATTCTAATCATTTGTTGCTGGCACTATTAAAAGAGGCAATAAAGCTGATTCTGGAAGTAATAACAGCGGCTGGAGGCTAGAACCTACTGTGGCCACTGAGACAATGCTAACAGAAATAGAAAGCAAGCCAAAAGCTAAAACTTTCTTATTCCCTTGCATTCCTGGAAGAATGGGGACAGAAAATGTGGCAGTTTAAAAATATCCCCACAAATCACTTCGAAAGGAGGGAGTTTGATTTCCCTTCATTTCAGTGTAAACTGAACTTAGTGACTTACTTCCAATGGACAGAATAAAGTGAAAGTGATGGTGTGTAACTCTGGAGACCTTTCAGAGAAAAGAAAGAGTAACTCAGAGGCTAGTGTCAAAAGCCATGGAGAAGTATTTTTGGGCAATCAGAGGATGAGTCCTAATGAAGAAACATTCATGGTTAGCATGGCTAAATTTCAGATTAGCTATGGGCCAATGACTCCTACACCTTGTATTCTCCCCGGTTTTGGACAAGAATGTCTATAGCAGCTATCTTACACTGGTCTCGCTTTTGTAAGTTAAACAAGTGAAGCAGATAACTTGGCTCTTCATCTCAGAGGTCTTCAGGTTGGGAGAAACTGAACTCAAGGAGCTGCCATGCTGAAAGCCTCATATATACTTAGATTGATTAAGATGATGTAATTCTGAAATGAGACTCCTGGGGAACTTGCAATGGAGTGTGTATTTTGCAAGTGAGAGAAGTATAAATAATTATTAGCCAGATTGCACACTGAACCCCAAATTTTTGGATGCACTTCCCTTCAAGATGTGTCAGTCATCAAGATGAGACTGAAGCTTGCCCTGATATATTGATTGCAACCTTGAAAGACCTTGAAAATGAAACATCTACCCATATTTATGACCCACAGATGCTGTCAGATAATACAAGATGGTTGTTTTAAGCCACTAAGTTTTGGGGTAGTTTGTTACATAGCTACATAGCAATAGATAACTAATACAAATGACAATGAGAAAAATAGTTTTTAAAGTCTCAGACACAGCATCATAAAAGAAAATATATATGGGAAGATTTAGAACTGAGAGATTAATCACTCCTTCATTCAACCTTTTCTTACTCAGCATTGCTGTAGATGTATGCAAATGTGCATTCAATAACTGTTAACCTTTATGGTTAACAAATTGTAAAGATCTTTCAACCAAATAAATGTAGTCTCACCTTCTCTGCCTAAGGAGAAATGCAAAGCCCCAATAATCACGGGCTTTACATTCAACAGTCTAAGAATCCTTTTCTGGGCATTTTCTTAATCAATGAACACTTCCTTCTTTTCAGTACTAGACTAACTGCAGAACAAAGTTGTGGTAATAGGATCTAAAAGAGACTGTGTATGTGTAATAAAGAGAAAAGCTAATATTGCTTCCCTCTTGATCTTCAGACCACAAATCAAGTGTTCCAAGTTCAAGAAAGTGCAATAATTCAACATTTCTCTAACCTGAATATCCTTCAAAATTGATGTGTTGAAACTTAATTATCAATATGACAGTACTAAGAGGTGGAGTTTTTGGGAGATGATTAGACCATGGAAGTTCCACCTAATGCATGGGATTATTGACCTCAGAAAAGAGCTGGAGAAAACAAGCTAAGCCCATTTATTACCCTTCCATCCCTTCTGCTGAGCAAGAATGAAGTGTTCATGTCCTCCCAGCAACAAGTGCCATTTTGGAAATAGAGAAAGTATCTGTTAACCAGACACCAAAACCGCCAGCCCCTTGATCTCAGATTTCTCAGACCCCATAACTGTGAGAAAATAAATTTTTGTACTTTATAAATTACTAAGCCTCAGGTAGTTTGTTATGGCAGCACAAATGGCTGGCTTCATTTTTTTACTGACTGGCTTCAGGAGAGAAACATCTTCACCAAATATCCCAGCTGAGGACTCTGAAGCTACCTCAGACTTTTTCTGTGGGCATACTCACTCCCTGCTTCTTATTCTCTCTTGGTAGAGACACTATTCTTAAGATTCTATGCCTTCTCTTAATTCTGCAAAGCCCGGCCAGGTGCTAAGAGTCTCTTTTTCTCCCTCTCTCTCTGTCTCTCTAAGGCAGTATCCTGAAATTCTCAACTTTATCTACCTTTCCCCAGTACCCCCGAGTAAGACCAGCTGTCTGTTCAAGATGCTTGCACTCACTATCCCTGGAACCATATACCAGAAGGGGAGTCAACAAGTGGAGTGTTCCCAGTGGGCCACATGTGGGTGTCCTGATGGAATACACAGAGGATCTTTTATCTGTTCCAACCTTTTCCAGACACTTGGCCATGCTGATCATTTCAGAGTCTTGGATGAGGCAAAAAAGAAGTGGGCCTCCTGGTAGTCTCCTTCATGTCTGTGGAAACCAGACATTTAGTCACTACACTCTGTTTTTCTGCATGGGAGAAATCACGAACCAAGAAATGTTTCTCTTAGCACACAGCTGTGCCTCCTTTGAGTAAAAGTAACATAGGCAGAGTGAAACTATTCTTCCTACCCTCTTCAATACATCTATTTTTAGATTTTTTTTTTTAAATTTCAGTGTTTTACTGTAACTTCACTGGACTTCTGGACTCCCACCAATATAGTTTAATCTATGGGTAGTTGTCAAAATTGATGCTTCTACAGGGGATGATGTAGAAAGTTCCTATTTTACCATCTTGTTGTTGTTGCCCTTCTTACTTAGGACTGAAATTATCAGGAATACTTATTATAAGGACTTTAGCAGTAACATTTTTCATGGTATTATAGTGAAAGATGAACATAGGTGTGTATAACTAACCTAATGCTTTTTTTTATATACTTAAAAAAAACATTTTATCTATTTCTCATTTTTAAAACCAAAGTGTTTAATTGTGTTAGGAGGGACAATGTTATCTTGGCATTCCATCTAATATCTGGTGTATCTTGAAATTTCTCCATTTGTAAGAGAGGTTAATTTTGATGGGTTTGGTTGAGGGAGGAACCCTTAAAAAGCCCTCAAGAAGAAACTGGGATTTTTGAATGAGGCCTTGAAGGATGACTAACAGCTCCCTCATTGTGTGGCAGGCAGACCCAAGACAGCCACAAATGATCACCCTTTCCTGGTGTTTGTGCCTTTAGGTAATCCCTTCCCCTTGAGTGTGGACTAACCCATAAGTGATGGAATGGCATTTCTTTGTTTAGGCTACAAGAGATGGTGACTTCTGTTTGTTAGCTGACTTCTCCCCTGCTGGCTCTGATGAAGACACATTGCCAGGTGGGAGCCCAAGTGGAAAGGAGCTTGGCCTTCAGACCAGCTGCCCTCAGGGAAGTGAATCCTGTCTTCAACCATGCAAACTTGGTATGGAATCCTTCCTCATCCCAACTTCAAATGAGACTGAAGCCCCAGCTAACACCTTGCTTATAGCAGAGCACCAACTGAGCCATGCCCAACCAGACTGCTAATGGACAAAAACAACAAAATAATAAATGTGAGTTATTTAAAAAAAAATATAAAACCAAAGTGTTATTTAAGATTATAAACAAATGATATTTTATCCTTGGTTTTCCTTATTCCCAGTCTATGTGTGTGTTGTGGAGTAGCTAGAGCTTTATAAAACTACAACTTGGACTTTACCTAACAAATTCAAATAATATAATAATAGTAAATACCTTTATATTAATCTCAAGTGAAAAGAAAAAATACAAAAACCATCAATCAGATGATGTCCATGGCCAAGAATCTAGGAAACAAGACAGCTTCTGTAAATAAAGTTAGGAAAAAAAAAAAAATACCAGAGGTGAATGTAACAATACTCAACCATTCTTTCTGAGACAGTTCATCACTATGGTCAAAATGAAGAATAAGACTTGGAATCCAACTAAAAAATATAACAAAGCTTTGTATCATTAACAAAACTAGTGTTCTAAATTGAAGCTTGAAGTCAGAGAACCAGATAAAAGGATATCCAGGAAAAAGCAAAAAGGATTTCTAAGTGTCCTCATGAACATTCAGGCTAGAGAACTCCCAGATAAACTGACACAAATAATATTTCACTATCCTTTCCCCATACCGTGTTACATGAAGTAAACAAGAAGACTTACTCTGTCTTTCATTAGCTAATAATAATACTGAAGTTAATAAGAATAACTATTATCATGTAGTACATAGTATATAACTATTACATTTCTTGTTATCTTTAGTATTATTATTAGCCAATTATTATGGAAATTGTGCATGACTGTAATTTCATGGCAGAGATTTTAAGGAGTATCACCTTTCTTGTTGTTTTCTCTATGTATTTTCCAAGCAGATTACAAATGGTTTCACATGTAGATTTTCTACCAGAAAAGCACACTAACAAAGGTGTATATTTTTCTTATTGTTCCATCTTTTAACAATGTCGTGAGTCAGTGACCAAGTCCCACATGAGTTTGATTAGTGTTACTCAAGTCACTAACCATGCTGATCTGTGAGGTACAAATACAAATGAATTGGAGGACAAAAAATGTGAGTCCCTGACCATGAACCATAGTTCTCTCGTCTTGATACCTCCTTGATGAGAATCCCTCTGAGAACTCAGTCAGTGCCTTTCTACTACTGCTACCTTGAATCTTGCTAACTTCAGCATCACAGATGTATTTTAAGTTGTTTCTTTTTTATGCATAGGACCAAAGAAAGGAGCACCCCCTTTCTTTTTTTATATATTTATTTCAACAGCATTATTGTGTGTTTCTTAGATGCTGTAGGCTACTATAGCAATATATCATGCAAAAAGAAAGAATGGAAAGGAGTAATGACTTATAATAAGACTGCTGTAAAATCTATAGGGTGGAACTTGGAATTCACTTTGAATTAACTTTCCATCTGGCAGGATGAGCAGAGTCTGTCAGACATTATGTGCATCAATTTCCTCATAATGCCTTTAAATGAAAACCTGTTTGCACCTGGTCCCCAAAGATCCTAAAGATAACTCCATGGTGTAGGCCATGCTTACTTTGTTTTGCCACTATCACTATATTTCAATACACTGGAATTGGTCTGTTTTGACAGGGATGGAAGTGAGGGAGAAGGTGTTATTTCCAAGTCAAAAGTCCTGGCTCGTTTATACATACAGAGAAATCACATCATGTTCAATGTGAATCAAATTCTGCTGTTGGAATTAAAAATCCCTTCCTGGTGTGGCCCACATTATACTTCTAAATTGTAAGGAAGGATTAACCAAGTTGTATGGGAATTGGCTCCTAAAAAATAGTGCCAAGTACAGTTCTGCTTTGCTGGGTTACATAATCACAGTATTATCCAAAAGACAGGGAAGGGGAGAAAATGCATATCTGCAGAATACAGAGTGTCCTGTGAATTTCCGAGCTCATGGCACATTATCAACCAATAGTTAAGCTATATCCTAGGACCAGGAACTGAAACAACTAAAACATGGGATTAGATTTTCTTTGGTGAGCACTCTATCCAAAGAGAATCTAGCTCTTTGATTCTCTCACTCTATCTCTGTCTCTATCTCTCTCATCTCTGTCTTTATCTCTCTCACATCTCTATATCTCTCATTTCTATCTCTATCTCTCTATCATCATCTCTCCTTTATTGTTTCTCTTTATATCCTTGTCCTTCCACTGGAGTCAGCACTGTGAATGACAACATGGTTTTTCTACAGAGTCCCAGGCAATATTTGATTTCTCTCCACAGTAACTCAGTGGCTTATTTTATATCATATTTTTTTTATGATTCTAAAGTTCCCAAACTCCCTCCTCCTCACTTTCAGATAAGAGCAAACCACCTGTTTTGTTGATATAACTGAAGTTTGGTAAAAATAGCTAGTAACTATCTAGCTCAGAGATCACCATTACTGGATTCTCAGGCCTAGTTCTCAACCCAAACCCCAAGCAATTCTTTATGTCTTTGACAACTGATTTCAGCCAAATGAAGAAATGAATCTTCAGATGGCATGTTGTGTTACTCAAGGTTAGGCTACTCCATTCCTTCCTTCTCTCCCCTTAACTGTGTAACAAAGAATTGCAGGAGAAACTGTTTAAGGAACATTTTTCTATGCCCTCCTCATTTAAAAATGTATATTCACTAATGCAACTTTTAGCTTCTGGCCTTTCCTCAAATACTGTCTCTATTGTTTTCTACTTGTGTCATAGCCTCTCCTGTTTCCAGTGATCTTGTCTTTGTAATGTGGATAATAAAAATCCTACATCACAGTGAGCCACCACGCCCATCCTGGGGTTCCTACTATTTGAGAAGAAGCAGGGTCCAATCAACCCCTGAGCATTATATCATTGGCAGGACTGGACGTGATGAAGACACTGGTTATTTTACTAAGGCTTTGACTGAAATAGCGTTTTCAGGGGTGTCCAGACTGCATTAAGGAATTAAGCCTTTCTCTCTGGGGGGTCAAGGGGATCAGGTCTAGGTCAAAGATCAGGTCACCATCAAACCAAAGTAGAAGGGACTCTACACCATCATCCTGACCACATGCACAGCAGTGAAAGTGGAAGGGATCCTCACCCAGATTTGTCACAGCCAGCAGAAGAGAGTTTCACTGTCCCATGGGAATTACAGTTTCCTTTTCCAAGTTCTTGTGGGCACTTGAAGCCAGCCTTAGATTCTGAATAACACTCTGGAATTTTCCTGATCAGTCTCTAAAAAGAGAGTTACAGAAATCTTTTATGAATACAAGCCCTGAGCAGACACTACTTTAAAAATTTCCTGGGGGTCTAGAGCAAGAGGGCAGCCACGTAACAGCTTCCTTGCAACTAGGCATGGTGAGTCTGGAGAGAGGAGACTTCAGACATCTCTGGCTGGTGGGATCTGCCCAGAAACATCCCTTTGGAGACACAGGGAGTCACCAAGTGACTTCTGGACCCCATAGGAGGACAAAAGCAGTGGAGAACTGGACTCATTGAAACTGTGGTCCAGAAACATGGGAACTTACAGAGCAAGAGGAAGTGAAAGGAAAATTAGGGTAAGGAAGCAGATAAATCACTCATGAGGAAGAATCAGCAGAAAAATCCTGGCAACATGAAAAACCAGTCCAGAGCAACCAGATACAGGAGCAACCCCCCCAAAGGACCATGAGGTAGGAAAATTTATCACTTTAGATACCTACATTCGAAAAACAGAAAGAGAGCTCATCAACAAACTCACAAGCCATCTTATGGAATTGGAAAAAGAACAATCTAAGCATGAACCCAACAGAAGAAAAGAAATATCCAAAATCAAATCAGAGATCAATGAAGTTGAAAACAAAAGAATCATTCAGAGAATTAATGAAACAAGGGATGCACCTGTGGCTCAGTGGGTAGGGTGCCAGCCCCATATACCAAGAGTGGCAGGTTCAAAACTGACCCTGGACAAACTGAAAGAACAAAAA
>CAUYTI010147573.1:0-23899 GCA_963575145.1 Galago senegalensis
CTTTCTTAAAGGCTATATAATATTCCAAGGTGTACACATACCACAATTTTTTGATCCAGAGAAAGTATTCAATGTACTCAGTCTTACTATGAAACCAATTTATAGCTTTCTTATGAAACCTATAACCCAATTATAGCCCAAAAAGAAGGGAAAAGGGGAGAGAGAGGGGAGGATGGATGGAGGGAGAGTAATTGGTAGAACCACACCTACAGTGCATCTTACAAGGGTACATGTGAAATTTACGAGGTGTAAAATATAAATGTCTTAACACAAAAACTAAGAAAATGCTGTGAAGGCTATGTTGACCAGTTTGATGAAAGCATTTCAAATTGTATGTAAAACCAGCACATTGTACCCCATGATTGCATTAATGTACACAGCTAAGATTTAATAATAAAAAAAGAATCATAAATAAAAGATACAACTACTGGGAAAAAAATCCTCATCTCTCACCATATACAAAAATTAACTCAAGATGTATTAAAGACTTAAATTTAAGACCTGAAACCACAAAAATATTAGAAGAAAATTTTGAAAAAACTATCCTCATTATTCATCGGGGTAAAGCATTTATGAACAAGACCCAAAAAGCAAATATAATAGAATAAAAAATAAATAAGTGGGAAATAAATTAAACTAAACAGCTTCTACGCCACCAAAGTAATAATCAACAGAGTAAATAGACAACCTATAGAATGGGAGAAAATGTTTCAATCTATATATCTGACAAAGGCATCAGAATCAGAATATATAAGGAACTCAACAAATAAGCAAGAAAAAAATAAAACCATTAAAAAGTGGGCAAAGGACACGAACAGACATTTTTCCTTTTTTTTTTTTTTTTGAGATGGAGCCTCAAGCTATCTCCCTGGGTAGAGTGCCATGGCATCACGCTCACAGCAACCTCCAACTCCTTGGCTCAAGTGAGTCTCCTGCCTCAGCCTCCCAAGTAGCTGGGACTACAGGCGCCCGCCACAAAGCCTAGCCATTTTTTGGTTGCAGCCATCATTGTTGTTTGGCGGGCCTGGGATGGGGATTCGAATCCGCCACCTTAGGTGTATGTGGCTGGCGCCTTAGCCGCTTGAGCCACAGGCGCCAAGCCCAGACATTTTTCAAAAGAAGAGAAACAAATGGCCATTGAACACATGAAAAAATACCCAACATCACTAGTTATCACAGAAATGTAAAGTAAATCCACAATGAAAACCTTACCCCTATCAGATGCCCATTATTAAAAAGAAAAAAAAAAGAAATGCTGGCATAGATGTAATGAAAAGAAAATGGTACGCTGTTGGTGAAAATGTAAAATTAATTCAGTCTCTACTGAAAACAGCATCAAGATTTCACAAAGAACTAAAAATACCACTACCATTTGATCTAGCAATCCTACTCCTGGGGATCTGCCCAAAGGAAAAATAATTTAATAAAAAAAGACACTTACACTTGTATGTTTACCTCAGCACAATTCATAATTGGAAAGATAAGGAACCAATCTAAGTGTCTATCAAGTGCTGAGTGGATAAAGAGAATGTGATATACACTTATATACACAATGGAATAATACTCAGACATGAAAAAATAATGAAATAATGTCTTTTCAGCAACTTGGATGGAACCATGGAACCAGGGGACATTATCCTGAGTGAAGTAACCCAAGAAGAACAACAACAAAAAAAAAAAAGCCCTCATGTTCTCACTTATTAGTGGGAGCTAAGCCAAGGGTATGCATGGTTGTTTAGCGCGACATGAGACACTCAAAAGTGGGAGGTTGGTAGGGGGTTCAGCATGAAAAATTACCTAGTGCGTACTATTATACTATTCAGGTGATGGGTACACTAAAAGCCTAGACTTCTACACTGTATCATTCATCCATGTCAAAAAAAACCAACATTTGTACCCTCTAAATCTATTACAATAAAATCTGGGAAAAAAAACAAAATTTAAAAATGGCCTATTAAAAAAAATAAGTTTCTCTTGATATTTCTACTTTAATTCATGTTATCACTTAGAAGTGTGATGTTTAATCTCCATGTATATTGAATTTGGGGATTTTCTAGTTATCGTTCATTTATTGCTCTCCAGTCTAATTCCACCATGGCCTGAGAGAAGATATTGTATAATTTTTTTAATTTTTTTTTTTTTTTTTGCAGTTTTTGTCCAGAGCTGGGTTTGAACCCACCACCTATGGAATATGGAGCTGGCACCCTACTCCTTTGAGCCACAGGCGCCACCCCTATTCTTTTAAATTTTTTAAGATGTGATTTATGACCCAGAATATGGTCTATCTTGGTGAGTGTTGCACAAGACCTTGAGAAGAATGTGTAATCTGCCATCACTGGATAAAGTCGTCTACAGGTATCGATTATATTCAGCTCATTGATGGTGTTGTTAAGTTCATCGGGGTTGGTATTGACTTTCTGTCTGCTGGATCTATCCATTCTGACAGAGGCATGCAGAAGTCTTCAACTGTAATAGTACATTCATCGGTTTCTCCTTACAGTTATATCAGGGTTTGCCTTATATAGTTTCATGCTCTGTGGTTAGTATATACACATTAAAGATTGATGTCTTTTTGAAGAATTTAATCCTTTAAAATTGTATAATGTCCTTCTTTACCCCTAACAACACCCTGAAGTCTGCTGTGTCTGAAATTAATATAGTTGCTCCTGCTTTCTTTTGGTTAGTGTTAGCAAAAGTCTATTTTCTTCGTATCAATTCAATTTTATTCTATTTTTTAAACATGCCTTTTCTTATAAATAGTATGCTGTATAGTAGGGTCTTGATTTTTGATTCTTTCTGACAATTTCTGTATTATAATTCATGCATTTGACCATTGACATTCAAAGTAATTATTGATACAGCTGAGTTTAGTATCTATCACATTTGTTACTGTTTTTATTTATCATCTTTGTTCTTTGCTCCTCTCTTTTATTTTACTCTTTCTCTGCCTTCTTCTGAGCATTTCATATGTTTCTATTTTCTCGCCAGAAGAAATTCTGGAACATTTTAATGTGGTAGAAATAGCACTAGAGGTTTTGAAATTTTTGCCACTTAATGTATAATCCAATGAGAAGGACTAGTTACTTAAGTTTAAAATTAAGATTCACTAAAATCAATGTTTTTCCTTTCTTTAGTATTTTTAATTGTATCCTGTACCCCCATCCAACACTGTAGAACATACATACAGTTTTTTACTTGTTGGAAAATATTTTTTGACTTTCTTTTCAAAAATTTACCCCCAAATAAGTAGTCCTCATTCTTCACTCTTCATGTTAAATACATAGAGCACTTCATTATTGTGTGTGCATCTAGTGGGGTATTTTTTCCACTTGAATTTCTCCTTTGTGATTTCAGTGGTATTAATCAAAAGCTTTGTACCATGTGGCTGTACGTTCTCTTGGATAAGCAAAAGGACGCTGGACTTGTACAATTGTGTACCTGTGATCACATATATCCTTAAATAAATGTGAAGAGTGTGGCTTTGTAAAGAGGCTTTGAATTTCTTGACTTTGAGTCTCACTTTTAACCATTAAGGCAATTGGAATTCTCTTTCTAGTCATTTCAAAGTCTATTATAAACTGTTACATCTACCTGCTTTTCAGAATTAAAGAACTTGAAGTTTTCCCCTTTATCTTTGAAAGGAGGTAAACATGTCTATTGTCAAAATCTGCCTTTGCACAGCATGATGGGGATGGACATTTTTTCTTCCTGAGAGTACTGCATTGTTACTTGGTCTGCCCGAGATCTCGGATGTGATATTTGTAATGTGAACTTCCAGGAATCAGCAAAACATAATTAAATAATTCTGCTAAAGTCAGTCACAAAGATATGGGCCATGACACTTACTTCATCATTTAATTACATAAAGAAACCATCGTTAATAGAATTGGACATTTTAATCATGCAGAAATGCATATGGAGAAACTCCTCCCATTGCTTTGCACATGTCATCTCATTTTTGCCTCTGTCTTCATTCCTTTTGTCATTACTCTGCTGCTCACACAGGAATGTCTTCCTACATCCTTTCCATTATCCAAATGTATCCAGCTTATAAAATCTTACTTGCTGGCATAATTTATTTATTCATTTTCTGAACTCAGTAACCCACATGAGAATGTCTGATTGTCAACTATACCTTTACATGCCTTTTTTTACAAATCCTTGGTAAACTTCTGAAGGGTAGAAAAAATAAAGTCGTGATACACATCATTAAAGGTGCAAGAAACTTGAGCAACACCCAGACAACATGTAAGTATCTCTTTATATTGAATATGGAGACACAGAGCCCTGAAGACCTAAATTCATTTATTCTTATGTTCAGTAAATATCTGAGTATCCACATTTTGTCCAGTACTGTGCTAAATACTAGGTGTACAATGCAGAATTAAATATAACAGGGTTCCCCCTCTCCATTCAGTCTTCAGTCTGATGGAGAGATTCATCCACTAACCAAATAGCCATTTTAAATGTAAAATTTATAATTGTGAGAAGCATTTTGAAGAGAAATCTATGATGATATACAAGGATATAATAGAGGAAATGATCCCTTCCTAAGTTCTACTATTAGTTAAAACAGACTACAAATCAGAAGCTAAATCTTCTGCTTCACAAAATAATCTCTTAGTTTATTCACCACATGGTGTGCCATAGATAAATGCTTCCCAATCAAGTGACCAAGAGCTGCAGATAAGAGTGACATCTGAATTTGAGGACTAAAGCCATTTATCACTGTAGCCAAGTTTTACATGCTGATTTTCTTTTTTCTTAGAAACCAGTTTTGAGAAATATATGTAAAAATTGTTATTTACACTAAATTTCGCCAGCTTGATGCAGGCCCATCAATCAGACCATAGCTTCCTTGTTCTGTGACTAGGCTCTCATCAGTGAAATTTTAGAGTCAACCAAAACAGTTTAACAATCACCTGGTACTTGAAATTCCAATTCAACATATGTGCTATATGACTAATGTGTACTTGTACTTTTTATCATTGAGAAGAATTCTCTCAAAGTAGCTATCCATATTCAGTGAGCTCTTTTAGAGTGCTAAAGATGTTTGTTTTAGAATGGGTTAAAACAGCAGTTCTCAACCTGTGGGTCACGACCCACAGGAAATCTATTAAAGAGCTGTGGCATTAGGAAGGTCAAGAACCATTGGGTTAAAAAAAACCTCCTGAGATTGAGAACTCCACATTAGCATCATGTTTTAATCCTTTAAGATAATGTAACAAACAGTGAAAGATGATGAAAAATACACATGTATTTTTGTGGAGACAATTTTCTGACTTTAACCTTGCAACTGATGGGGTACTTGACAATGCCAATTAAGAAGAGAAAAAAATCCAACACTTGCTCTGTGTATTAAAATTTCCATTTACAATTATTTAGAAATAACAAACCAAGCACCTGTGAGCATATGTGCATAGACAAGCAGTTCTCTTTGCTCTGGAAAATATTCAAGTGTAAAGCTACTGCTCTATCTCATAAGTAACAGCAATTTGTGACAATCATGGAATACACTGGGCATCATCAACTGCATTGTCATCTGCTCCAGTACAATTTAATTAGCAAGCCTTAGTTTGATTATCCACCAATGATGTTACCTTAACTGCTCTGTTTCAGTCTGAGAACTAAATTTTATCTGATCATGTTAATATATTTGAGAGAATGCCTAAACATTCTCAAGTGTTTTGCTACTCATGTTATGCTCTCTCATCATTAAAACTGGATTGATATTTCTGACATCAACTTAAAATATTCTCAAATGAATCAAATATAATAGAACTTTTGTAAGTTGACCACCCAAGAAACTGTACCAAACTGGTCAACATACAGAGGTGGTCAAAATAAGGAACTAGGCCCACTGTACATAGAGTGCATTTGGTGCATATCCAGTTTATGAAAAACAAGTCACCTTAAGGAGGTGGTCAGCTATGGAGGTTCTATTATACTTATTTAAAGATATAAAAATAACTTGGCTCAGTGCCTGTAGCTCAAGTGGCTAAGGTACCAGCCACATATACCAGAGGTTCGAATCCAGCCCAGGCCTGACAAACAACAATGACAACTACAACCAAAAAATAGCCAAGCATTGTGGCGGGCACCAGTAGTCTCAGCTACTTGGGAGGCTGAGGCAAGAGAATCGCTTAAGCTGAGGAGTTGGAGGTTACTGTGAGCTGTGACGCCAGGGCAGTCTACCCAGGGCAACAGCTTGAGGCTTTGTCTTAAAAAAAAAAAGAATAACTTGACTTTGTTTTAGACATGGCTTCCTAATTTACAGTGCTGCATAATTTGGGTGAATATCAAAGAATATATTGCTCACTATAATTTCAGGATGTTTTGCAGGGGTGTGAGCATGGGGGGAGGGGGAGTCAATATAAATGGTACCTGCTAGGAGGAAGCAAGGCCTAGAAATAGTCATGTGAGGTAGAAGAGATACTTAAAGGTGGTTCTCGCTTCAGATAAAGAAAGAAAGTATAGACTAACAGGAAGAGAACACAGTAGCCAGAAAGCCAGTAGAAAGATAGGAAGAGACGGTCCAGGAATGGTATCAAGGATCAAGAAAGTTCAAGAAAGGGCTAACAGGGAATCTCCCAGAGCCAAAGGAGACTAAGAAAGATAGTCACATCAGCAAGGACTCATCAGAGTAGCTTTTGTCCAAGCTTCAAATCCTAGAAACAGTAAACTAGAGGTTTGGGGCTTTTTAGATGGGCTCTTTTTTTATTTCAAAATATTATGAGGTACACATGTTTTTGATTATTTGTATCAATTTTGTTATGTTTAAGTCAGGGTTATAAGTGGTCCCATCACCCAGATAGTGTTCATTGTATCCATTAGGTAGACTTTTGCCCATTCTCTCCTCCCCGTCCCCACTGCTTGATTTCCACTGAGTTTTACTTCCCTCTGTGCACATGTGCTCATCAGTTAGTTCCAACTTAATAATGAGTACATATGGTGTTTGTTTTTCCATTGTTTAGATATTTCACTTAGAATAATGATTTCCAGTCCCGTTCAAATTGTTACAAAAGGCAACAATTTCATCATTAACTCATTTTCTTCTTAGCTGAATAGTATTCCATAGTATACATATACCAAAATTTGTTACTCCACTCATGAATTGATGGGCATTTGGGTTGATTCCACATCTTTGCAATTACAGATTGTGCTGTGATAAACATTGGAATCTAGGTATCTGTTTGATAAAATTATTTCTTTTCTATGGGGTAAATAACCAATAGTGGAATTGCTGGATCAAATGATAGGTCTACTTTTAGTAGTTGGGATCTCTATTCCAGCGGTTCTCAACCTGTGGGTTGTGACCCACAGGAATGTATTAAAGGGCTGTAGCATTAAGAAGGTTGAGAACCACTGCTCTATCCTGTTTTCCACACAGGTTGTACTAATTTGCAGTCACACCAATAGTGAATAAACACTCCTTTCTCTTTGAATCCATGCCAGCATCCATTGGTTTTTGACTTTTTAATAAAAGCCTTTCTAATTGGGGTAAGGTGATATCTCATTGTGGTTTTAATTTGCACTTCCCTTACGATTAGTGATGTCAAACATTTTTTCATGTGTTCATTGGCTTTTGAAAAGCTTCTGTTCATGTCTTTTGTCCATTGTTTAATGGAGTGTTTGGTTTTTTCCTTACCCATTTGCTTGGGTTCTTTGTAGATTCTGGGTTTTAGCCTTTCTTGGCTTATGAATATTTTCCCCCATTCTGTAGGTTTTCTATTTGATCTGTGGATTATTTCCTTAGCTGTGCAGAAGCTTGATAGTTTAATCAAGTCCCCTTTACTGACACTAGTTGTTACTGTGATTACCATTGAGATCATCTTCATAAATACTTTTCCTAACCTGATATCTAAAAGGATTATTCCAACAGTTTCTTCTGGAATTCTTATGGCTTCATGCCTTACCCATCAGTTTGTTATCCATCTTAAGTTAATTTTTGTGAGTGCTGAGAATATGGATCCTGGGTGGCGCCTGTGGCTCAAAGGAGTAGGGCACCAGCCCCATATGCCAGAGGTGGCAGGTTCAAATCTGGCCCTGGCCAAAACCTGCAAAAAAAGAGAGAGAGAGAGAGAGATCCTGTTTCATTCTTCTGCATGTGACTATACAATTTTCTCAGCAACATTTATTGAATAGGGCTTCTTTACCCCAGTGGGTATTGTTGTCTGCTTTGTCAAAGATCAGTTGCCAAATGTGGGTGGTTTTAGATCTGAGATTTCTGTTCTGTTCCATTGGTCTATGTCTCTATTTTTGTGCCAATATGGTGATGTTTTTTTTTTTTTTTTGCTAAAGCTTTGTATTATAATTTGAAGTATGGTGATTTGATGCCTCCAGATTTATTCTTTTTGCTTAAGATTGCTTTGGCTATTCAGGTTCTATTCTTGTTCCAAACAAAGTGTAGAATTTTTTTTGAGATCCATGAAATATGAGGTTGTTATTTTGATGAAGATTACATTGAATCTGTAAATCACTTTTCTTCCATTTCTTTGTGTCATCTGTGGTATCTTTCCTCAGTGTTTCATAGTTCTCTTCATACAGATCTTTCACCTCCTTGGTTAAATATATTCCTAGGTAATTTCTTTTCTTAATAGCCATAATATATGACATCAAGTCTTTGATTTCATTCTAAACTTGGTAATTATTGATGAATAGAAATGCTACTGATTTGTGTACACTGATTTTGTAACTTTAGACTGCTGAATTTTTTAAAATCAATTTTAGGAGTTCCTTAGTGAAATCTTCAAGGGTTTTGAGGTATAATATCACATCATCAGCAAAACTGACACTTTAACTTCCTCTTTCTCAATTCAGATACTCTTAATTTCTTTTTCTTGCTTGATTGCTTTGGCTAGAACTTCCAGCATTATTTTGAATGAAGTGGTAACAATGGGCCTCCTTGTCTTGCCCAGTTCTTAGTGGGAATGTTTTCAACTTTTCCCCATTCAGTATAATGTTCACTGTGCATTTGTCATATGGGGCTTTAATAATTGTGGGATATGTTTTTTCTATGCCTAATTTGTTAAGAGTTTTTATCATGAAAGAGTGCTAAATTTTGTCCAATTTTTTTTGGCACCTATTGAAATGATCATGTGGTTTTTGTTTTTGCTTTTGTTTATGTGGTAAATCACATTTATTGATTTATATATGCTGAACCATCCTTGCATCCCTGGGATGAAGCTTGGTCATGTTGGTTTTTTTTTTTTTTAATGTGCTATTGAATTCAGTTTGTTAGTATTTTACTGAGGATTTTTGCATCTATATTCTTAAAGGATGTTGGTGTAGTTTCCTTCTTCTGTTGTGTTCTTTCCTGGCTTTGGTATCAAGGTGATACTGGCTTTGTAGAAGGAGCCAATGTCTCCTTAGCGTCATGGAATAATTTCTACAGTATGGGTACCAGGTCCTCTCTGAAGGTTTGGTAGAATTCATCTGTAAATCCATCTGGTCCTAGGCTTTTTTTGTTGGAAGAATTTTTTACTACTGCTTCAATCTCATTGCTTATTATTGGTCTGTTCAGGAGTTGTATTTCTTCCTCATTGAGTCTTACAAGGTTGTGTGTTTCCAGGAATTTATTCATTTCCTCTACATTTTTGAGTGTATGTCTGTGGAGATTTTCAGAGTAGTTACAGATGATATTTGGTATTTCTGTTGTATCAGTTGTAATAGCACCTTTAATTTCTGCTTAAGCTTATGTGAGTCCTTTCTCTTCTATTCCTGGTTAATGTCGCAAGAGGTATGTCAATTTTGTTTATCTTTTCAAAGAACCAACTTTTTGTCTCATTGATCCCTTATAATGTTCTTTTGCTTTCCATTTTTTTCAGTCCTGCTCTGACCTTAGTGCTGGCTTCAATTTCAGTTACTTAAATTTTACTAAACCCTGTTGACTAAATCCAAAAATAAAAATAAAATTTACTGGATTTTGCAAAGAACTAAATTTTATAAGCTTTAGAAAGCAATTTTATAATTACTAAGAAGTTATAAAAGTTATACATAGAATCTCTGTAAACACTTTGCTGAAATTTCCCAGATTTTAACATTTTATCACATTTGCTTTCCTCTCTCTGTCTCTCCATCTATAATATACGTTACACATATATGTCTTTCTATAATCTATATACACATATATACATAAGTTTGTTCTGAGCCATTTAGAAGTATATAATCCCTTTATCCTTAAATTCTTCAGTTTAGATTCCCTGAAAAATATATAATTTTGTAAAACTACATAAGAATGATCAAAATTAGGAAATTAAATTTGATATATCATTATCTCATGTATACAGATTTCATTTAAATTTCATCAATTTCCCACTAACGTTCTTTGGAAAAAGGGCAAAAAAACAGTTTTTTGGGCAAAATCCAATCCAAGATTCTTCTCTTTTATTTAATTGTCATGTACCTTCAGTCACTTTTGATCCAGAACTGTTCCTTAGTCATTCATGACCTTCACATTTTGAAGAACACAAGCCATTTATTACGAAGTATATTGTTCATTTTGTGTTTACTTAATGTTTTCTTCTTTTATACAGAAGTAGCATAAAAGTGATGTTGTGTGCTGGGAACACTGTATTTGGATGTACAGTATTGGCCCATCTAAATCACTTGGCTAAAGTGGTGCCTGCTGGGTTTCTCCACTATAGTCACCATTTTCGCTTTGTCACTAGTAGTATTTTATGCAGGAAATACTTTGAAACTATGTAAATACTATCCTTCTCACCAATCTATATCCACTTTTTAAGCTTCTATTGAAGTTTTTTGCCTCAGACAATTATGGTGCTTGTCAAATGTTGATCTTGTATTCCCATTTTTCCTTCAACATATATTAGTTATCATTCTGCTATAAAGAATTTATACTCTTAATTAATTTATTCTTTTATATTTCAGTGGATTATAATTCTTGACTGACATTCTTTTGATCCTCAGAACTATCCTAACTTTAAGAAATGAAATACCTTTCAACCTGACCCCTATATTCCTTCCATATGTCCACATCATTCTTTGAGACCTTCTTTACTTTCTGATGCATAAAACTGCTCCCAGTTCATCTTGTACTTTCTCATCCCATGCCCTAGAAATAGCCAGCTCTCCAGGAAGTCCTGATTTCTTTTAGAGGGGAATGGCATCTATAAACCAAGAATTAAGGGGGATATGAACCAGAACCTAGCAATCTGCTAGGGTGTTGTTGTTCTTAACTCCTCTCAGCATATATAAATGAGAGATATTTGTAAAAGTATTTGTTTATTTCATTGCATATATATAGACATCAATACTTACTTATCTATCACCTACCTATGTGTCTTTATAAGTTCATATCCTAACAAAATGCCATATGGCACTGTAGTGTCTTTCAGATTTGGAATTTGATTGTACATTACTTATGACCTAATACATTAGCCTGCTCTGGTTTCATGTTTGCAGACATAAGACTTCTGAGTCAAAGGACATTTCTCATCATGGCACATGGGAATATATGGGTTCCTCTTGCTCTCAAGTCCCAAGAGGATGATACAAGGACCCCAAATTCTGGACACACAGTGGATTTGCACTATAGCTAAAGAACACAAAATTATAAAAACTTACTTTTTTGTACCAAAATAAGCAGACCTGTTTTTGTCTTAAATGGAGTTAAGAATCCATCTCTCAAAATTGCTTGCACACTCAGCCCTGAGAATTGATCTGGCTAAGAAGTTGTCAGGGTTGTATCTTGGCACACTCAGAAATAATGAGCAAGAATATTCAGGTCCCATTATGGATTGCCTCTCCCAACATTTGATCTTCCCATTTTTGCAATATCTTTTTCTGCTAATGAGAAACTTGACATTTACCATGCTTATTTCATTTATACATTTGCTCCATCCTAGAATATGTACTAACTAGCTTCGGAATGCTAACATATGCCTTTGGAAAACAAACCTACCAGTTACTCACTTGTTTGCTGTTCTATTTTACTTCATCCTGAATGTATATGGTGAAAATACTATCTTCAATAATTACTTGGGTTACTTCTTTATTTCCCATTGTGCGTATGTTGTCCATTTGCTTCTGTTTGATTTCTCTGTTGCCCCTCCTTTCTTGTTTATTTGCTTTTTGAGTATTTTAAAAAATTGCATGTTCTTAAATGACTGTCTCAGTACCATCTCCTCATACCCCTTCAATGTGGCACCTCTCCTGATATAGCCAAAGCACTAAAATAAAATCCTCATAGTAGCAATTCCAACCCCAGGTTTTACAAGACTGTTCTTTTCAGCTATCCGTGGAGGGGTAAGAGAGAATCTTTTTCAAACAAAAGATTCATGTCTGCAATGAATGCCTCCTCCCACAAAATTTGGTTTTATCCTCTAATACTGGGGGACTTCAATCTATTTAAGGGAGTATGTTAACTTCTAATTGAGCTAACAAGCTTTCTAAAAGTTTTGTGGAACAGAGTTCATAGTAAATAGATGCTATTATCAAACATGTGTCTCCAGAGATCTCTGAAGCAGAGATTGTAACAGGGGCCCTGCCCTAACAATTGGTTCTTTTGGTCAGTAAGTGGTACTTTTGATACCCAATAGGGTCTTTCCACGGTTTGGTTTCAGATATGAGAAGTTGTTTCAGGGTCATGACAGACTTAATTGAAGATAATAAGGGATGCTTATAATTAGATGAAAGGCTACTGACTTCATAGGGTGCAACCTTTGTTACACAGCAATTTCCTGTATACAAATAGCTTGGAAATTGGAAATTATTCAGGAAATTGCTAAAAAATGACAGAATGGCTTAATATTTTAATGTCAAGTAGTTTAAGCCATTGGATTGGAGACATTCAAAACCCAGAGGTCAATCCTGAATTGTAAAATTGAGTTACATACTTCAGTGTCTAAAATCTACTGTACTAGAGGAGGTTGAAAGTTTAATCATAAAGTACTCAGAAAGAAAGACTAAAAAATAACTTGCTATAAAAATGATCAGATCTGTAAAAGAGAAGAGACAGTATAATAAATAAAAGTTCTTCAAATCCTATATTCCAGAAGCAAAATGGTCTATAACTGTTGAGTGGACCCAGGATTATGAAAAATTCTAAACAATTCTGAATCAGCATTTCTGATAATCATAGCAAATTTTAAAGAAGTTCTGGAACCATGAAACTAATCAGACAGAATTTTCCCAACTTTAAATAGCCAAATACAAACATGACCTTTATGACTTAATGATAAAGCAAAAATTTTTCTTTAAGCTTGGACAGGTATAGTCTATTCATTTTAATGTAAAAATACTTACTACAAAAGGACTAACTCATATGAATTTTGACTACATTTACAAACACAAAGAATATGAAAAACAAACAAAAAGAACCAGAACTCCTAATTTAAGAATTAAGGAACTCGGCTTGGTGCCTATAGCTCAGTGGCTAGAACACCAGCCAAATATACTGGAGCTGGCAGGTTCAAACAGAGCCCTGGCCTGCCAAACAACAATGACAACTACAACTACAAAATAGCTGAGCATTGTGGAGGGTGCCTGTAGTCCCAGCTACTTGGGAGGCTGAGACAAGAGAATAGCTTAAGCCCAAGAGTTTGAGGTTATTGTGAGCTGTAAAGCCATGGCACTCTACCCAGAGCGATAGCTTGAGACTCTGTCTCCAAAAAAAAAAAAAAAAAAGAATTAAGGAACTATGTTGTAAAATGTGTCATAAACTATAAAATTATTGTTTCAGAAAGCTCGTCAATACTCCCTTTCCATTAAAAATTAAACCTATCTTCATCTCCTTATAAAATAGTGGAGTTTAGTTAGAGTTACACTTGTTGTTGTAAGATAAATGGTGAGGGACATAAACTTGACTTTGGCTCAGGTTTTATTCCCAGTGCCATTCACTTCCTCATCTTGTGTCTTTTACATCTTTGTCTTATGGACCAGAGGGTATAGAATTCTCAGAGAAGGATACAGAGGCAGGTTAATTACTCCAACATGTGATTGATTATAGTATAGCAGTGATAATCTTAAAAATATCCTTAATATCATCATTTTTTGTGTGACCTAACCAAAGAACTGATGAAATTCTGACTCAGAGAGGTAATACTGACTGAGACTAACTTGCAAATTGACCTCATCTCATATTTCCAGAATTCCAGGGAGTATGTTTTGTGTCTCTAGCTCTTACTGAAATGCTTTCATTATATATAGCACAACTGTCTTCTACGTGGGGTAGATTCTGCTAAATGGAAATTATTGATGTATTTGAGCATGTAAATTTGAGTGGGGAAATTAGAAAGATGTAAGTAGCTATGCTACCAAAGGAAAATTGGCAAGTCTGGGCAGGAAAAGGGCTAACAACGGAAGGCAAAGGAGGAGATAGACTTGGTGAGATAATAGAAGTCCATATACTCAAGAGAGAATATTTTCCTCAACCTTTAACAAGGATTACTGATCTCAAAAACAAAAAAATAAATTCCCAGGACTCTTAGTTCTTTAGGGATAAACTGAATGGCTGATATTTTTGATTACAAAGTGTCTTGAACTTAATGTATATTTAGAAATAAAGTTTATATATTTTTATTTTTATATTTTAATTCCATTTTTCCATGAACTTTTTGAAGTCCCCTATATATTAGTCTGTTTTGTTCTTGTGAGCCCAGCTGCAAAGCTTAGTTTCCTTACCTTTTGCTTATTTCCTTTAAAACATCAATGTACATTTTTTGTTTTTACTTTTAAGGAGAATACACACCCAATCACCCAATAACTGCAATCCCTTAGAATAAAATTGTTGTAGATAATATAGAATCTAAATTTTTTTCAAAGTAAATATATAACTATGGAAATGTGCAACTCTTATTTTAGTTTGGTTAAAACTTCACTTCAAAGAATCGCCTAAAGGAAGGTTCTTATCATGTAATCACAATGTCAGTTTAAGACAGCAACAGGGAAAACAACAATATTTAGCAAACAAAAGAACTTCAGAGGGCAGGAAAATAAAGGAGACTATTTTAAGAATGCCTTTCTTTTATATATGGAATAAAAAAAATATATATATATATATCTTCTAGTTACTTCTCACATCAGAGAGAAAATACATGAAGAGAGCAGAGGAGACTGCCCTCAGCCTTCCCTTCCTGCAGAAACTGTCACCCCTCAGCTTTTTCGGCTTTGAAAAACAACTCTTCTATAATATTTCTTTCCTAAAGAACCTAACACCTCAGCTTTAGCAGGTCTTTTTATGTTGATCTTTAAAATTTGTTTAAAAGGAGTGGATGGGAAATATTAGAGAAGGCACAATAAATGTAAGCGGCTGTTTTCAGTAACTTAACTATTAACAGGGCTGTCAAGAGTTCTCCATGCTACCCAAACACACAGGCAGGCCAGCTCTGGTGACCTTCTCATGTTTTGGTACAGAAGAAAGCCATTAGGATTTTTGTTTGTATGTATGTATGTATGTATATATATATAAACTTGAATTTCAAACTTTACCATTGTAAACGTTTTAGGCAGTGAAGAGTTATTTTCCACATATTTTGTTATAAAGGGTTTTGTAATTTTAAAGCACAAATTTTTCTAGATGTGGCTCGATTAAAACATTATAACTTTCTTCCTTTGCCTCATTCTCAAATGTCAGCTGATTTTTAAAAAAAAAAAGTTCTGAAAGAGAGAATAGACTATTTTTTTTAAGTGTGCGCTATGTCATCAAGAATCAGACACCAGGAGCAAAATACAATCAATAAGAGAACACACCGCATCTTCTGAGATGAATTCCAAAGCAGCATAAAATAAAATGATCAGTGACTAATAAAATAGAAAGAGTGCTAGCCCTATGCACCAGAGGTAGTAGGTTCAAATCTGGTCTGGGCCTGTCCCCCCCCACACACACACACACACAAACCCACAGATGGTTTATTCCCTTAGTATTCCTGGCATGTATAAAACTCAAGAAATCACCCAGTAAATACATTAACATGACATCACATATGCTTCAGTATTTAAGAAGGGAGAGAGGTGAGTCAATTTATAGTAAATAATAATTTGAACTTCACAAAATCTCGATAGGTCATCGGCAAGAAAAAGAGGAGTGAAGTGGTGAGGTTTTGACGAAGGTTTAGAAAAGCTGCTGTAGGTAATGTAATAGACATACTACTGGGAAATTATCTTCCAGCAATAGTAAATGTACAGCTGGGCTTGCAAAGTATGGCTTGGATCACCCAATCTAGTGTTCTGACTTGAACCATTAGCACTGGTAAATGTGACCAAAAGTAGAAACAGAGATTCTAACCCAAGGTTAGAGACTAGCATGTCGCTTGTACTGAAATGGACAGGAAAATGAACATTCAATGGCTTTCAATTTGTGCGAACAGACCCTGTAGGTCTCAGTGTGTGGCTGCTGCAGGAGTGAAGCATGAATAAATGTGCGTGTTTCCTTCTCTCTTGGGGTCCCTCATCCAGCTGATGATTATAGGCTACTATTTTGGCTTTTTGTTGAGAATGGCTACAGCAAAAGATGACACATTTTGCACATCTTAGAACTTCTCTCATTCTAGGTTCAATTTTCTTGTACTGCTGCCTGGCACTATTCTAAGTACTTTACATAGAGTATTTCATTTAATTTTTACAATAACTGTAAAAGATATTATTATTATATTATAATAATAATTATATTATGTTATTATAATATAATATAAAAAATATTATATTATTATATTAACCTCCATTTTATAAATGAGAAAACAGGAAAAAGTAATTAGGTAGCTCAAACTTACTTGCATGAAAATGAAGGAGTTGGGTTTCAAACCCAGATTGTCTAACTTTAAAGCCTAAATGCCTAGGAATTGTGCTAAATGTACATATGTTTATATGGTTAAAGTAATTGATTTGGAATTTGGAAATTTACACATTAGAAGACAGAACTATAGATGGTGACCAAGAACAACTTATAAGAAAGTTTTGAATGTCTGCCAAATTCAGAAAAAAGTAACTTTTTAAGAGGATAAAAGAAGAAATGTTTATGGAATTTGAGGCAACTTAAATCATGATTCCTTATGAGAGACCTTCTGCCTTATGATGAAATCTGGAGCACACGAAGCCAGGCATGAGACAGGATGTGGCAAGGCTTTCTCAAATTGATGGTATAAACTCACACGGTTTTTACAGCATAATTTTCTCCTCAGCAGTAATTTGAGTATTATGATAGTATATGAAAATTATGCTTTCTAATTGTAACATAAAACTAGTGTAGTTTTTAACCTAAAACTTGGGACTTAAAACAATGTTCACCTTTTCCATGATCATAGGCTGTGTGTCCATCCTTCTAAGGATGAGGACTCACTTTCTTCTATCATTAAAGACATAAGAATTTTACGACATATGGAGGCTATATTTTCTTTATCTGTGCTTTCTGACTGGTTAGAATGAATGTGAATTAGAAGGACTTCACTTTGCATTATTAGGAAGGGAGTGCCCAGTCCAGATCATTGTAGTAATTAATTTGCCATCACCACTCTGTACTGAGAATACAAGTGCAGAAAGAGAAGCTGAGACGTAATTGCTGACAAATATGCTATGTGTATTGAAAACCAGAAACTTTGCAGCTGCCGCCCAGACTCCCTCATTGTTCATATTTACAATGCAGCACAAAAGGGACATGAGGTAAATGTAGGGTGGATACCACAAGCCATTTTGATGAAATATCTGGGGGACAATTTCATATGAAATATCAGCTGGTAAAAGAAACCAGCTGCCTATTAAGAAGGATGACTCAATCTAAAAATGCTAGCTCCCATTTTACGTGGTATAATGACAGATTGCCAATATATAAACCTTCATTTGGGTCAGGGGGGAGTGCTGGGTTTGAATGTGTAATGAATATGCAAGCAAAATTTCAAAACTTTAAAGGAACAGTTTTTTTCTGAGCCTAATCAAGGTCAAAACTTCTTCAAAAATGCAGTATGCAGAAACTTTCTTTTAAAAAAATTTTTATTAAATCATAACTGTATACATTAATGCATTTATGGGGTACAATGTACTGATTTTATACACAATTTGGAATGCTTACATCAAACTGGTTATGGTAGCCTTCACCTCACTTAATTATTCTGTTAAGATATTCATACTCTATACTTCAGACATTAGAAGACTTGCCTTTATTCCTAAATCTTTCTATACAGGTTGCATGGAATTTCATTGTTCAGATACTATTTAGACAGAAATCTAAATTATTTTTATGTAGATAACCAAGCAATCCTTCTGTTCCAGCCTCCTATGCTTTTAGAGAGACTACATGTATCTCATTCTTGAGCTTTCTGAGGTTTTGCAAATCAAGTTACTGCTGAGTGAGATTTCTTGCCTGCAAGGTTGGTCATCACATGTTTATCTTTCCAGTTTCCCAAATTTTGTTACTATCATCACTTCTTCTATTCTCTTTGTCCCTGTGGATAAAAGTTCCTATTATCATGTAGTATGTGTTTCCATTCAATCCACCACGTAAGCTAGGAATTCTGCAACTTTTCATGGAAAACATTTGAATAAGGAATCTATCTTAAATGTTAAAATTCTGACCATCTTGACAACAACAGAGGGAGGAATTTGAAGACTAAGGAGTCGTTCAAATTCTACTGTATTTATGTGGAATTAAAAGCACCTGGTATTTTATGAACTTTGGATTCCTTCTTGCTGATATGCTTGAGTTCTTTGTAGATTCTGGTTATCAGTCCTTTATCAGATATACAGCATGCAACGTTTTCTCTCATTCCATAGATTGAGAAGGGAAACTCTAATGACTGTTTCCTTGGCTGTGCAGAAGGTTTTTAATTTGATCAAGTCTCATTTATTTACTTTTGTTGCTGCTGATACCAGCCACTGTTCACCTGAATGGCCATTTCACCCAGGGAGCTGCTGGTCAGGCCCTAAAGTGGCTGGAGGAGCCTACGTGCTGTTCACTGCCAAGGCCACTTGTCATAGATATGTTGACAAACTGGACTTCACGGTACCAGTCAGGGCCCCAGGGCACTCTGTGCACTCAGTGAAGTTTTGACTAACCATAAAGTTAGTCTAGAATATTAATGCTTTGAAGATATAACCACTTTAAGATAGGAAGATATTGTGTAATTTTGCAACCTATGGGAGGGAATCTGTTCAATGCAGTGGTTCTCAACTCTCCTAATGCCTTAGCCCTTTAATACAGTTCCTGTGGGGCTTGAAGAACCACTGGTAATGTGTAATAATACTGCTGATACTTACTTTCACTGGGAGAACAAAAAGTAACAAAGGGAAAGAGGGAGCAGATATCGGTATCTTTGGAGAGATATCCCACAAAAGTAAAGCTGTTGATCTCTTATCTGCTTCTCCGTTGATTGGTTTGGGTGACAGGTGGACAGACTCCTTGGTCTGGCAACACTGCTATCATTGCTATTGGGGTCTTCTTCATAAATTCTTTGCTTTGGTCAATGTATATAAGCATCTTTTCAATTTCTTCTTCTAGAATTCTTATGGGATGTGAAGTTTGAAAGCAGCTTTTACTTTCATGTGATGAGTTTTCGACTCCTTTGAACATTTATTTTTTGGAATTTTGCCTCTGTGAAACTTTCCTATTGACATTTGCTATATTACTTTCTACTCCATACTTTGCTTCTCAACATTAGAATGGCTTTAGTTTTGAGCAAGAAGTACACTGATGAAAAGAGGTCATGGTGGCCAATTACAAGCAGAACGGACAAAAACATTGGAAAAATCATCAAATTGTACATCACAATCTTCAGCTGATTGTAAAAGGCACAGCAGATTAAGTAAACATCAATCGAGAAAGAGTTAGGAAAATCTTTACTGAAAATCTTGGTGTGAGAAAGACGTGTACAGAAATGGTCTTTGTTAATTTTGCTCACTAATGAACAAAAGTAAAGGTGAATCAAAGTTTGCCAGGATCTTTGGAGAGACAAGAAAATGTTTGGGACCATTATCACTGCTGATGAAATAGGGGTGTACTAATACAACCTTGAAACAAAACATCTAAGTGTTCAGTGGAAGTCAGCCAATTCTCCATCATCCAGAAAGTTCTGTCAGTCCAAATCAAGAGTAAAATGATGTTACTAATCTTTTTTGATATTAGAGGGATCATTATGAATTTGTATCAACTAGACAAATAGTTACCCAAATATACTACTTGGAAGTACTGAAAATGCTGTGTAAAAAAGTTACATGAAAGTAACCTGATATTTTCTCCAACAACTCATGGCTCTTGCATCATGACAATGCACCAGCTCATGCAGCAATGTTGGTGAAGGAGTTTTTAGACAGTAAACAACTGTATTGGAACACCCTCCCTACTCACCTGATCTGGCCCCCAATGACTTTGTTCTTGACCCAAAGATGAAGAAAATACTGAAAGGAAGACATTTTGATGATATTCAGGATTCAAGGGTAATATTATAAGAACTCTGATGGCCATTAAAGAAAAAGAGTTCCAAAATTACTTTGAAGGGTAGAATAGCACCCTTGTTAGTGAAAAGCTTCCCAAAGGAAGTGCTGCAAAGATGACAATAGTGATATTCAGCAATGAGGTATGCAAAGCTTTTTGTAGGACTAGTTCATGAACTTAACTGCCAGTCCTCATGCACACACTGTGTACTCCACTTTTCCAGTGAAAGCATTTTCTGAGTCTATGAGCTCTTCTGGGAGAGTATTATTTTGGTAGCTACCACTATACCATTTGAACTTTTCTTGCTTCATTTATTTCAGGCACCCCTCTCCCTTCTCACGTTAAGCCCAAGCACATGTGCTCGCACAGTGCTTCCTCTGCCTCTAAGAATGATGCTGCTTCTATTCCTTTTCAAGTATAAACTTTCCCTCTTGATTCTACAGTTTCTAAACCCCTCTATTCTTTTGGCCTTAATCCCCCTGTCTTTCTATTCTTTGATCTCTCAATCTCTACAATCTGATCCTTTACTTAATAATCTTCCCATCAAAAAATAAGCAAAAGCCCAAAGCTTTCCTGACTTAGCTGTCCCCTCAAAGCAACTACTCTTTTTTCTCAGTATGTACAGCTGGTCTCATTTCTGATCACTCATGACCACTCTTCAACTTTTTTTAATTGCACTTTTCTTGTCTCCATTGAGTTTAAACTGCACTCAAAGGCAACTAGAAAACTTTTGGGGCCAGGAGGCTGAACGTATCCAGTGACCTTTGATCAATCTTTCTTATCCTCAGCATCCTTCAAAATGCCATATCTGCCCTTTGGGTTTATTCCCTGCCCACCTCCTCCCTGCCTTCATGTGAGTCTTGTCTGCCAGCTCCCACTTTAACTCCTGCTCCATTCCATTCCTGCTTAGTTGTCCTTGTGGCAACCAAGTATTTATGATGGCAGTTTTGGAGCTTGGATACTAGTCTTCCCGTGTGGTTTCAATAATGTTTACTGATACCTTCCACCTGCCACCAGTAATAAACAGAATAAGAAGCAGGTTATCTGTGTGCATTAATTAAGTGCATATCTGGAATTAAATATTTTTCAATTTCATTATACTGAATTATATAATGCTCTAACATGTGTGTATGGTGTGTTTGTATAGTGTGGGTGTCTATCTGTGTATATATGCACACACACACACACACACACACACACACACACGGGGCCAAAAATATGAATACACATTTTAAGCAATGTTATCTATGTATTACCTTCTGAAGATGAATTGAAGGGACCATTACTGGTCAAGTGTACCTAGACATGCTACACACATCCATTTTACCTGTAATTCATACACTTCTGGGTAATGATCGATTTTATTTCCAACAAGATCTCTTAAAACATACATACATTTTTTGGCACCCTGTGTGTATATGCATGTACACAAAGAGAAAGCGAGGCTGGCAAATGTAATTTAAAAAAGAAACTGCTGAGAATCAAAGAGATTATTCAATGTGAAATTTTAAATGTATGGAGGAAAAAAGGTATTAACAAGAATTACAAAAAAAAAAAAAACTCTTTAGTCAATAGACTCCAAGCTAAATTTATTTTAATGTAATAAAAAAGTGAAATAATCAGTGGCTCTCTTCTTAATTTATAGATGTATGTAAACCTAAAGAAAAAGTAAGAGAGAAAACTCATTTAAGATAGAAAAAATAGTTTAAAATCAAGCAAAATGTTTTATATAATCCAGGTCTCTCTTAAGGTTGCTCCAGCAGGCAAAACAGGCTTCATTTTAAACCTCATTGAATCTGTATTACTGAGTGAATAGAGCACCTGGCAACTGGAATGTGGGAGAAACTGCCTCACCAACCCAGGAGGCAGAGGTCATTGTTCTGACATTACAAAGTTAATCCTTGGAGTGAAGGTTAACCTCACCATGCAGCTTTCCCTTTTTTCTTCTGCAGTTAGAGTATTTTTTATCTCCTTAGCTTATCAAGTCCAGGAATATAATTTAAAAAGAAGATCACTTTCCATAATAAGACAAGCCCCACAAAAATTCCTAGAAATAAAACAACATAATGTTTACAGCCTACAGTAGCAGACCACCCAGCCTAATATATTTGTAATTACACCTGCCTACAAATGAAATCTTATGGTTATAAACTGAAGTGTGTAACCGAAATGCTTTTGCCCAGATATTTTTGACTTGTAAGTAAAATTTGAGTACCCATATTGACTATTGTGTTACAAAAGACAATCCAAAAAAGACTCTAACAAGTTATAGCTTAGAGTCTAGCCCTCAGGGAAGGGCAATCATCTTTGCTCTCAAGAGCTTCTGTTCTCTGTTTTCTTTGGCCTTTTAATAAATCTCTTTTGAAAAACAAATTCACAAACATCCAGTAGTTCCTGCCATTCTGATTCCTTTAAAAGTGCCTGGAAAGGCTGGCCCAGGCCTGCTAAACAATGACAACTGCAACAAAAAGTAGCTGGGTGTTGTGGCAGATGCCCATAGTCCCAGCTACTTGGGAGGCTGAGGCAAGAGAATTGCTTAAGCCCAAGTTTGAGGTTGCTGTGAGCCATGATGCCACAGCACTCAACCAAGGCTAACATAATGAGACTCTGTCTCAAAAAAAAAAAGGTGAAATAGATTTCTAAGTATTTACAAGGAAAGATGTTAATTGGCAGAAAAGTTTGTTACGGGACCTTGCACATGCAATATGTAAGTATACATTATGAATAAAAATATACCTATGCAAATGTATCAGAGATTGGAAAGTTACAAGTAAATTGTATAGGAGTTCTCAGAAATGTTTTGAATTTAGCTTTTATATTTGGGTTTTTAAAATATTCACCCCCCAAATAAAGATATTTCTATTTAGGGTGAAAAAAAAAAAGTGCCTGGAAAGGAACCACTGTATCCTTAGCTATTCAAGAGTATATATAATTCACCCCAGGAGAACCATTTAATATAATCTATAAAGAAATTAACTTAATCAAAAGAACATTAAAAAACTTGTTTGGGGAGTTGAAATATTATTGCTTTTATCTTAAATATTCATTTACTTCATAGCAAGCTTGAAGACAAACACCAGAATCCGTCCAGGCCTTTTTGACCTTGACCATCCAATATTTGTTGATGCGCTTGAAGGCTCTTCCCTACTCCTGTTCTTAGGAGCACGACTGTCCCAGAGAGAGAGAGAGTGGGGAGTGAGGATGGGGGCAGGACCTCAAGAGCTGTATCCCAGTGATGGGTTATGAGACGTCAGAGCATGGTGACTGCTAGTCCAGACCTGAAGTTGTGTCTCATAGAAGATCTCACTGTTTGGAATCGCTAATGCCTACATGTGTGTATCAGGGTCTTGTCTAGTCTCCTAGAAGGGACTTTTCATATAAATTAATTCATTTATTTGGCTCGGCGCCTATAGCTCAACCGGCTAAGGCGCCAGCCACATACACCTAAGGTGGCAGGTTCGAATCCCCAGCCCGGACCCGCCAAACAACAATGATGGCTGCAACCAAAAAAAAAAAAAA